>DWDU01001267.1:0-15129 GCA_018245575.1 Jemadia suekentonmiller
AACGTGCGTGTCAGTAAAATGGGAGTAACCGCGCAATGAAAACAGAACATCCAAGCGACTACCAATTTACATAGGCCATTGTCTCCCACATCCGGTTAGCGAAATGTCATTTTTCGCAATTTGTCTTACGAAACAACTGTATGAGTGCACGCAGACATAACGCTGTCACGTTCTGTTTCGCGCGACACTCGTGACATTCGTGACACACGTGACAGGCGTGACAGTCGGCGCCCGGTTGAAGAAAGCGGTTGAAATAGACACGATCGTAACAACGCGCGCCCCTAATTTTCGTTTGACGATCGTTCTCGATCTTCTAAATTCGTGATACTTCTTGTAAATGTGTATGTAACTAGTGACTAGCCGAAATTTTAATTGTTTGATAATTTTTAGAGGTGTATGTTCATCAGCGGACTGAGACTGGCTGTTTATGGTGATAACGGTGATGAAGAAAGTATTACAGCTGTTTCGTGTGACTGCCTCGTTGGCCGTGTTGGTTGCAAGCGCGACTGCTTATTGGGACGTCCAGGTTACAAATCCGGAGACGGACACTACTGATTTTTTATAATTTAGATTTTCTAGTAGGCGTTCGGAGTCTGGAAATGTGCCCGGTTCATAGCAATAGGCTGAACACCTATTCCACATAGGGAGATAAACGCAACAGGAGAAATGTGGGAGTTTACTACATTCCTCTGCCTACTTCTTTGGGCATTACAGGCGTGATGTTACGTTTGTGTTACCTCAGCACATAAAGTCACAAGATACATATAATCATTTTCTAGAATAGTGCACCATAATGAGTGTTCGTGTATGTGAATTATTAGTAACGGGAGTTTTTTCGATGTCCGAGACATACATGTGCGTGCTCTGAAAAAAAGGCTGCGTTCTATTAATTTATTGTTTTAGTCATCAATGTGGAAGAACGTTAGGTTAGCAAGGATAGAGATATATTTGGCAATCGGCGGTCGCTGTCTACCACGTGAGGGGCCTGGCGTGATGATATAATAACTATGTTTCTTGTAGGCGAAGGATAGACGATAAACCTCCGTATGTAATCTCGTCATTGTCAACCCTACCTACACCTATCCACGTCGTAATAATTACTTATAAATAAGTTAATAGACTATAATAAAAGTTAAAATAATTTTGAACTCATTAAGATTATCGTGTTTTTTGTACGTATTTCTCGTCTCGACGTCAAGGAACAAAAAAGAACAGACACGGCATTTTCTGTTTTTATTAGCGTTTCTAAGCTCGATGAAATATATCTCGTTATGTTTTAGATGTCTGTAAACGTAAAGTTTTGATAAACGTATCTATTATAAGTTGTATTTAATATAGGTAAACGTATTTACTATATTTAAATTTAGGTACTTAAAATTTACATATATGTATAAAGCTATTTCCTTCTTTAGTCAAAAACGTGGGAATGTTCTACATTCCTCTACCTACCTCTTCGGGGATTACAGGCATGATGTTACGTTTATATACCTATGATTTTTAGTAATTAGTACATTACCAAAACGTAATATTTTCCGAACCCCACGAGGGATCGACCTGGAGGGATCAAAAATATGTATGTATGTACGTATTTGTATAATTAGTACGTACTTGCATTATTTGTACTTATTTATATTATTTGTACATTTTTTTTTCTTTACTAACGCTTTATATAGTTCGTTTGCTGGAAAAGGGATGGGATCTCAGAATGAGAGGATTATGCATATTGTGTATACACTTGTCTTTTAATATTCACGAAGATTTCTACACTCACTAAATGATGCTGTATTATTTAAGGGATTCTGTGAATTTTTTATATAGATTGAAAATTTATATTAACAGAGGATTGCATACCCTAAAAAGATATTGTGTAATTTTTTACTGCCTAAAGGTGTTTAAATTCACTAAAAAACTACGAGTATTGACGAAGCGAATGAAATTAACCTTACTTTTATTAGCCAGTCATTTCTTCTGGCTTTAATATAATTTATCTGTCTTATCCATAATAGTGCTTTTTAACTATTAATTTTCTAACTTTTTTTTCATTCATAGCTATGACTCTGAGATTTGTTAATCATAAACTGAAGCTCAAGACTGACGCATATGAAAAAACTATATGAGAATCAGGGCATTCGTCTTTTGCGATGCGTATCTACAACGGTAAAACTTCACAAAAGCAATCATTTAAGTTAACCATTTTTAAAAGATAAAAAGTGTAGAAAGTATATTTTTTAAAACTGAGTCAAAGAGAGAATTCCCTTAATACAACGCAGACAGATTTATATTATGATGTATACACTAATTATATAACTGTTTTAATAAACTATTCTTTATAGTTGTTAAAACTATGTATGAACATCGTGGTTCTTACCTAATAACTTTCAGTGAACTGATAAAAATGAAATAGCTGGAGCAGTTAATATTATCGTACTTGGCAACACTTACCAATGAAATATAAATATAATTTTAAAAAAAAAAAGAAATCATACTTTGACGTATCACAGTGACTAATAACGTCAGATTGTTCACAGGTTGACGACACTTTTTTTTTAAATTTGAATGATTTTTAAATTAATCGCATTTAATGGTCAACGATTTTTAAAACTGTTTTCATTTTCGGCATTTTGTTTGTAATTTTTCAATTTGCTTGTGTTACGTATGCGTATTTTTTTTAAAGAAACGTGCTTCTGTTTTTAAGAATAACGCGGCACTGTTAGGCTCATATGACAAGACGATCAGCTAGGAGTGAGAGGCACGAAACCTTTTACTTTCAACGATAACGTTCTGTTCTTTGACATTTATCGTTCGTCTTTGTTTACTTCAACACTTTGTTTATTTTAATTGTTTACTACAAATTGTGCGATTTGTAAGGCGCACTCCACATCTTGTTTTGTGCTTTTTTTATTGTGACGTAGGTAATTAAGTTCACATTAAGTTTTCATTTATTTATTTCACTTCAATGTCCTTTATAAAGATATTATGTAAATAATGGTTTAATTTTTTATTTCATTTTTCTTCTATTTCATTCGCGATTACGATATAAATATAATATTAATACCTAATGATATGATACTTAGTTTCTGTGAATTTTAATTACTGTATACACATTTATATTTCGATCAAGTAGCGATATTGTTAGAGCTATTAAATTGCCTAATAAATAACAACTTAGTAAAAACTTATTAAGTATTGCTTATTAAGTATTATATTTTCCTTTACGTCCAATAAAAATATGAGAGAAATAAATTTTACACATTATTTATACAAAATTTGCATGAAATTGAATTTATATAATAATTTGGCAATTCACATGGTAAATTATAAATAGTTTAAATAAATTAAAAAAAAATCTAACTTGCCCATTCAAATAATAATGACCTAGTACATATTAAATTTAATTGATATTAAAATATAGAGATTGAATTTTGAGGGGTGAATAATGTAATAAATAATACTGCTAAATATGGAGAGCCGAAATGTAAACCGTTGCGCACGCCTGCCGTTCGGCGCCAGAGAGAGGTGTAGCGAGAGCGGCTGGAAAGCTGCCTCCGGTTTTACTTTTTAATTTTTAAATTTAGAACGCGATTATCGGATCTAGGTTTTAAGATTAACTAAGATTGTTATTAGCATATTTCTTTGTAATCATGTATTTATAGAGTTTTAATTGGTATGGAATTTTTATAGTAGGTAGTCTAGAGTCGACTCTACATTGAGTGAATTTGTGATGTGAGTCTGATCTTCTATTGAGTCTTAGTAAAACACTGTCGATTCAACGAAATATGTATTTTTATCTATTTATTGCACTTAAAACATTGTGGACATAATTTATTCCCATTCTATCCTGTTGAATTCATCAATATATCGTATCTATACATGTATTATAATCGCCCGTAATACTTCCTAGACGTACTAAATATTTTATGAAATTCAAAATAAATAGAGCTGTCTATCACACATATAAAATATATAGAGCACTTAAGCAGGTCTTTCTAAAAGGTTTAAGATAAAAGGAAATATGTTATTCTTGTGCAGTTTGAGACATAAATCACCTGTTGCACGGTTCGTTTCCAAAAAGGTTAAATAATGTTTAATATTCATATACATATTGGGTTTAATTAACTAAAATACACATATTAGAAAATTAGTCACTAATGGTTGTAGACAGAGATCACTCTACATAAATTTCTTAATAATACTTCATGATATTTAAAAGTAGAGTTTGAGTCTAACGTAAAGTTCTGCTTGCTTAAAATTTAAGAGTTTATTCGAAGTCTGTGATTCATATATAATTTCAACATTTAACAATATCCATATTGAGACATACGATTTTAATGTATTTCAAAGTAAGAGTCACATATGTAAAAACCCGAAGGAATTTTGCTTTGAGTCATTGTAAGTACAATTGTGTAATTTTAACGTGGGAAGTTATTTTGGTGGAAGTTATTATATATTCGCGCGGGTTAAATTGTAAAGCATACACAGCGTAGTATTCACCTAATAATTGTCTAATTTTTATCATGGTACATTGTGATTGTGTTGTAGAGTCAGATAACAGGCTACATGTCGTCATCATCGCAAGTGCTTGTATCATCGCACTGTTGAACACGTGTCGCCACTCAAGACTAGAAGGGTCAAGGCTTAGTCGATCACGTTAGTAAAATCACAGCTAACAGACATAAGATCCGGTAGAGTCAGATGAGTGTCTTTAAAACTGAGCTAAACATCTTTGAATTCCGATAATTGCTTTGCGATGTTTAAATTTAGGCAATATAAATATACCAGTGCTTAGTAATGGAAATATTTTCGTGCTGCTGACGCAAGAATTTAGTTCATTCAATATTTTGCTTTCTGTTATATAATTAAAGCCTTGATCTTACGTTTACCTCAACCACTGAAGCTATTACAAAACCGGACGCAACTTTCTCTACGTGTTATGTTATAAACAGATTATGGGTGTGTATTTAATATAAGGTATTATCAATTAGTAAAAAAAAATTCGTATGCTTAAACGGTGTTAAGCATCTCATAATATAACGATACTTTGACGTGTTTAAAAAAGAAATTCTATCTTGGCAGACCAGACTTGCGCTGTTTTCTCTAGGTTCCACACCTTGCAATCTGATTAGCTACCTTATGCTCCAACACGTCCGGTGAAGCTCTGGTGCCCAGGGTACTGATGGCATGATGTTAATTAAATAAATATTCGAGAACAATAAAATTGATTTGTTTTTATGTAATTGTTATTTTATATTTAACAGTTATTATTTCAATATGAAATATTATATCAGATAATATTATTTTAAACGTAACATCACGCCTGTAATCCCCCAAGAAGCAGGCAGAGGAATGTAGAACATTCCCACGTCTCACCAGTTACGTTTATGTCCCACTATGGAATAGGTAGTGAGCCTATTGCCATGCATCGGGCACATATCCAGACTCCAAGTCACTACTAGAAAATCTTAATTAGAAAATTTTAGTAGTGCCCGACCCGGAAATCGAACACCGAACCTCCTGATCGGCAGTCGCACAAGCAACCAACACGACCAACGAGGCAGGCTAATTTTATTTTAGCGCACAATTAAATAATCTTTGAGCCGGATCTGTACAAATTACAATGTTGAAGCGTCATATTATGCGTCACGGATTTACATAAGATCGCGCCTGTAATCCCTGAAGAAATAGACAGAGGAGCGTAGCATACTTCCATATTGTTCCATCGTGTAATAAGTGGTGGGCCTATTGCCCTACATCGGGTATAAATCCATATTTCAAGCCACCATTAGAAATTTTTACTAGTAATCCTATTTAAAACATCCAGTATTACCCCCATATAATTATACATTACTTTTTTATAATTGAAATTAATCGTATTTGTTATCTTTATTATATCTTCCTACACGATAATAAACATTTGTACTGTAATCCAGATAAAGGTTATCTAAATGTAACGCCAGGTATATGAATCAGAATTACTATTAGTCGATAAAACCCATTGTGGGACATAGGGCTCTCTCAAGTTACGTCACTGAGTCCGATTTGGTTCTTTTCAGTCTGTTTAGTTATTTTCCTGTTTCTAATATACGAAATTATAAAATATTACGAGTTAATGAATGAACAGTTAGATACTTACATCCTAATTCATCGAAGAACTTTGATTTCGGCGTATTGCTCCCCAACGTGTGTCTGTCTCTTTCGCTCGAATCACTCTGTCCTACTCCACTTTCTTGATGGCCATTTGTCAGTTTGGTGTTTGTTAATTCACTTGTCACTTTTTGCAACTTCAAAGGCACTATTGAGGCTGATTTATATTTCAAGTTTTTGAGTTCACCATTTTCGTCTAGAATCGTAATGTCTTCGTAATGATTGACAGCGTCAGAGTCTAAGCCTATATTTCGGATGATGTCTTTATCAAATCTGTTTTCGTTAATGAGTCTCTTTAGTCCTTTATTGCCGTATTCGTGTATTATATTTTTAGAGTCGAATAGATTTTCGTTTATCGCCTCGCTGTCTGAATCGAAGTAGTCGCATTTTATTGGTGATAATTGTTTTATTAAATACAATACTATTAATGCTTTATAATTCATAATTCACTCTTTTCATTAATAAGTTGAATATAACTGGTTAATTGAATTTAATACGCTGGTTTTATATGTTTTATCCAATGATTTCTCATTAAAATGCACTCACTTTAACATGCAGTAAGAAAATACTTATAATTACGTCAATAGTTTTATTAATTTAAAATCGGCTGTTAAAGAACACTGTTTTTAATACAAAAGGAGCAAGTTAAATAATGTGAAATGACTAGCTCGTATATGTTACTTAAGTTTTAAAATTAATCACTTAAACGATTAAAGTTTAGAGATCCAATTTTTGGTAATGTGACACTTTAAAATTTGATAACCCGTAATAATAAAATTTTACGCACTTAAATATTAAACACAATTGTTGAATTATAGAGTTAGCGAAAATTATACTTTGGTAAGTTAGTTGTTAATATATGTAAGATAGATTTAACACTAAACGAATATTACACTGTTGAACACCAACAACGGGTAACATGTCCGGATGTATTGGGTTTATAAAAAAAGCGAAAGTGCCGCCGAGTTTGAGAGGCGGCTGGCGAGTGACGAAAATCGAATCGTTTGAGACAAGTTCGGAGAAATTTGTTTACATAACAGTTGGGTTTGTAGTCGTTTTGTACGTAAATAAATCTTGTTAGACGGGACCGAGGCAAAATGTCTGTGTTAGCGTCTGTTTCATAGAAAGATCTAGGTTAGTTTGTATTATTCGTTAGTTTTATTGTAAAATTTTGATATGTAAAAGAATTTTGTTCAAATGAGATATTACACGTTTAATACTCAAGTACATTTTAAACTTAAGCCTCGTTCGAACCCGGTAATGCTAATTCAGATTCAAATGAAACATATTCATTGTCTATGTACAATAAATAAATAAATTACATTTGGTTGATAAATAAGTTACAATAATCATATTTTAAAAGTAATTTAATTATATTGAGACTATATTTAATAATTGCAATTACATATATTAAATATTTAAGGTTACATTTAATTTCCAATCAACTCATCTGCGTGCTACATCCCATCACCGAATAAATATGCAGAGTATAATACATCTACCACATATGTATGTATGTAATACAGAATAGCGTTAAAACTATAAGA
Source organism: Jemadia suekentonmiller (assembly GCA_018245575.1). NCBI lineage: Eukaryota > Metazoa > Arthropoda > Insecta > Lepidoptera > Hesperiidae > Jemadia > Jemadia suekentonmiller. The sequence goes on from DWDU01001267.1 coordinate 7,689, forward strand.
TGTACATATATATATGTACACTTAGTACTTTACTCTGTGGTATGACTTAATTTCTTGCACAAAATAATAAATAAGTAGGTACATATACTATGTATGTATAAAAAAAATCGACGACAGCTATATATACAAATGTGTTTATTAAGTTATAATTATCAATTAGACCGCAACAAACATAATAAATAAGGTATACGATAGTGAAATCCACTCGCCCGTGAAGTTGGCGCCAATAATTCAGGGTATTTCTATACATTATTTTCAGACCAATCAAGCGCATTCAGCGCTATATTACTCGTCCGATAGTAGATATCTATATTTGTCTAATGTCCTGTCGTTTCCGCGCTCCGTTTCGCCAGTGTTGCTAGTCGCGTATCACATTTTAGATATATTTTCACAGATGTGAATTAAACTAAGCAAGCATTCATAAGCAATGTCATCGTACGTCAATATAATTATGCATCTAATTAATAAATTAATTTTAATTTTGCCCAGCCTTTAAAGTCTATCAGTTCCCTTACAATTTACACATACATACATATCTCACGGTAAGTCCGTTACGGGATAGGCAGAGAGCACCAAGTGCCGAATATCTCTCTCCTTACAGACCTGCCGCGCCTCCTCCACATTCATCTCTCTCTTCGTACACGCACGCCGGTTTCGAAGACCTCTGACTCCCCACACCCCCCATTCTCATCCCTATACCATTTTATTCACAATCTTTTACCATTTTATCTATTGTGTATACTTACAAATCTATTTATTAACCCGTTAATCGTTCCAATGTTGAACACTAGTGTCCTCTCGGAACAGGCTAAAGTCTTGCATGTATTACCTGTATCACCTCTTTTTAACACTCTCTTATATATACAGCAAATAATATATTACTTTAGAAATTTAAATATCTTGATGATACTAGAATTGCGTGCCAAGCATTTGATACTCATAGCTGCGCGATCCGAAGTAGAATTCTAAATCAATTAACTGTAACTTATTACGTAACAGTCCTAAAAATACCGAATAATATCTGTACAAAGTTACATGTCAACTCAAAGTCTGAAAGAAGTTCTATAATTTCAAAAACTTCCCCATAAGTGATTATTTTCAATTTTGACTTTCATATTATCCTTATGTATGTTATGTATTTTATATTTTACGAGCTAATTTTCTTTATAAATTAGATGCTATATTCAGTTCAGTATCAAAGTTTGCTTTTCGTTTTGTTCACAATTTTCTTCAGTTCCTTCCTTAATATTTTTCCGGATGGATTCTTTGGTATCTCGGCTATGAATCTGACGCCTCCACGCAGATGTTTTGGACTTGATAGCTGCAACGCAAAATTATCATTTATAAAGCTATCTTTTATAGAAAAATTTAGTTGAAGTCACGATACTGGTGAAAGTTACTTTATGGGTAGAGTTCCAGACTGACATGTTTCATAAAAATGAACATTTACGAATTCAGCCAAATGTATTCAACTTAAATATACTACTACTTACTTACCGTTACGGGACATATCCCGTAACGAGTAAGTAGGCCATAGCGTTGTGATAAAATAATAGCAATAAATTTAACATAAACACGTCCATCTGATCGCAAAGCAGATTGATTGGAAGAAATAGGAAAATTGCACATACCCTCGACAGGACAACCGACAGGGCACGATGGTGCTCTTTGGGAGAGGCCTGTATGTAGCAGTAATCTCAGATAGGCTGCTCACAATATTGACGATGATGTACATACCCTCTCAGCCACGAAGTCTTTTATCTCCGCTTCCGTCAGCTGGACTCCCGGTTGTGGCACCACAAAGGCGACGGGCACCTCGCCGGCGGTCGGGTGACTCACTCCCACTACGCCCGCGTCCCTCACACCTTCGTGCTTCAGGAGCAGCGCTTCGATTTCAGCTGGTGCCACCTGGATACAGTTTTACCAATTGTATACACAGATCTAGGCTACGGCCTTAACCCTTCCATTCTAACGGAGGCCCATATTCCAATATTGGAACGATAAAAGGGTCAGATATATATAGATCCTTGGAACAGAGAATGGGTGTGACGCAGATATCTGAACAGAGGCGTCGAGAGAGTTTAAAAAATATAATTTAGATTAAAGGAGGAGAGTATGTCATCTAGTACCTATCAGTAAACAATTATTGATAATTCGGATTGTTATTTTATGATGCGGTCTAAGAAATAATGAGCGGCGATCTAAGAATAATATAAATAATAATCAATATGTTAGCTATTTATACAAACAAAGCTTACCTGATATGCCTTGTACTTTATAAGCTCTTTTAATCTATCGACTATATACAAATATCCATCGTCGTCATAGTAGCCGATGTCGCCAGTTTTGAAGAAACCTTCCTCGTCAAAGTCCTCCTTCATATCTTTGCCTATATATCCTTTCATTACCATGACGCCCTTAACACAGATCTCGCCTTCTTGGTTTGGTCCCAACACTTCCCGTGTTTCCGGATTGACTATCTGGAAACATTAAGGAACATTAAATATTTTTAAGTTTTTTTCATCCGCGCAAATTTAACGATTTTACAAATTAGCAAATTTTTTAAAGAAAATTTTTTTTTAAGTTTTTCTTTTTTTAAGTCTTAAGTGAAAAGGGATATCATGTTGCTCCTTTCATAAATTCGATAAATCGTACACAAAAATTCTCTACTCTAATTCTACCTAATGCAATCTGTATTGCGTGTCTACATATATTGTCGATTTCATACAATCGACGTAACTTTAGGTGTTAGGTACATTGAAGTAATAAAAAATGGATCGACGAACAAATAAACGAAGGATTGAACGAACGAATGAATTAATGAATGAATGAAAAAATAACTTAGTGTCTCATACCTTTATAATAGTGTTGGAGGTAGCCGTTCCAACGCTGCCAACTTTCTCTGAATCGAAGCACAATGTTACAGCTAAGGTGCATTCAGTCATACCATAACCTTGCAACATCATTTGGAGGTTAGGGAATCTGGAATGATAATGAACAGATTTTAAAACGACGTATCTACATTCTATATAATTACGCTGTAACTATATACGTAAAGGTCATTGGCTTGAACCAGGTGATAAGAGATATACGCAGATGCTGTTGTGTTTATCAATGATAACCCAAGCACCATATATTTAGACTGGCCTACATCTACGGCCATCTTTATCAGTGTAGATATAATACATAATGATATTTTTGGCGCATTTTTTTTATTTAACTATAGGCTCGAGTACAAATCCTATCAGACTAAATGAAAAGTGAGAGGCAGCCCAGAATGAAGCCAACCTAACGTAGGAGACGCCTATTCAAAGTTGTATTAAAATTCTACCATTATATATTACTAATTAACTGGTGAACTCTTCAGCTTCCTCTTCGGGAATTACAGGCGTGATGTTACGTAATGTATTGCTGATCAACAAGTAATATTTTTACTCGCCTAGCCTTAACAGCTTCAACGGTATCTTTATACAGCGGAGCGGCCCCGGAGTACACGACCAGCACAGAACTGACGTCGTAACGCAGGTCGGACTTGCATATAGCCACCAACACCGGGGGCACGACTATGAGTTGCGTTATCTGGAAATAATCAAATCACACCATATGAGTTGGGATGCATAACGAATCTTCTCTAAGACACAGTATTGATAGCCAATGGACTGATTGTTAAGTGGTCACAAACATGTGTTTAAGATTCGGTCGCTGCAGAATTTGGTGGAAGTGGTTTTTATATTATGTATTATTTGTGGACGTTCGAAGTGCACTTTTTCACGATTTAATTGATAGTTACGTTGGACTAAACATGAGTTGCTGTTAACCGCAATAAACAATGTCTCACTGTAAGTGCACATCAGTATCATGCGAAACCGCGGGCCTTTTCTACGTTACACGCAGTGCACAATACAGAGGAAAATATTATTCAAAAAGCATATCTGCAAGCGTTCGGTAAATTCGAATCGAAATTATGGTACATTCGGTAATTGGGATATGGAATGCGTAAAAATGAATTGAACAAAAACAGAAACATAGTGGGACTTAAAAATAAATGTTCATACTTGGTACTTCTCTATGGTCTTCAGATACAATTCCACTTCAAACTTTGGCAGGAAGACGGTGGTCGCGCCCCTCGCGAAGCCGCCCAGTGTGCTGATGAGACCCATGGTGTGGAACCATGGCGTAATGGTGAGAGGTTTCATAACCATATCAACATTCAGCGGACTGCCAAGGAATAGGAGGAAAATACTTACTGACATTATTTTGTGTGAAGATGAAGATGTTTTATAATAATTAACTTTCGCATTCAGAAATTGACAAGGAGGCGTACTATTCCCAGCCTCCGGCACTTTTTGGCTGAATAGAGAGTAATTCATGACTTCCATGCTATCTTGCGAATGAGTCGCCAACAATTAGGTACTCACGTGCAGGCCGTTAGAACGCTCAGCTGGGAGAGCATCACGCCTTTCGGCAGACCAGTAGTTCCAGATGAATACAGGACTAGAAGTGTATCATCTCCTTTCACATCAACAGCTTGGAAACTATCGTATCGTATATTGTCTGATATTTTCTCCGGTCCGTCGCTAATGTGCGTAGACGCTACAGCGATGTCGTTGTATAGAATAGTTCCTCGTTGCTTATCATTACCGTAAAGTATGATTTTCTTCAAGTAGTTCAGGGATCTCAAGGTTTTGGAGTGAGCCTTGAAGGCGAGCGGTGAACAGAAGATGTATTTTGGTTTCGCTATGTTCATTACGTGTTTTAGTTCATCTGTGGGTTATAAAAGGTGGATAACAACTACAAACAGACACGTGAGAGATAGAACGAAAGAGAGAGTAGTGAGAAAGAGTAGAAAAAGAGAGCAGAGGAGTGTAGTATTCCTACTTTTTACCAGTAGAGTTATACGTCCCGTGTAATTGGAACTGAACCTCTTGACATACACCGATCACAAAACTCTCCGAACTCATAGTTGTAATATCACGTGAAAAAATCCAGTATTACTTTGCCCAACAACATCGAACCCAAAACTTCACACTCAGCATTGCGCTGGCAATTGCTCCACAAATCAGATAGTGTAGCAGAGTGAAATTATAGGTTTGATGACGTAATAAGTTAACCTTGCAATCAGCTCGCGCCATAACATGCGGTACTGGGCTCCTTAACGAACATCGGAAATGTGTTATTATTATTTAAAATTTAATTATTATTAGCTTTAAAATATACTATAATTCCATTTATTTTTTTGAAAAATGGCAGTTATTGGGACTGCCGATAGAAGTGAAAACTTATAACTTAGGATTTTAGTATTTGAATTTGATCATTTGATAATGTTTAAATCAAAATTATCAATGGGAGTGTTCTACACTCCTCTGCCTACCTCTTCGGGGATTACAGGCGTGATGTTACGTTATTACGTTAAATTTTGAAATAAAATAAAATATTTTAGAGAATGAAAGTCATTCATAATTTTTTCATAATTTTACACTAGAGATTTTAATAATATACGGTAGTAAAATTTAATTTAGCATAAATAACCAAATTTTAAATTTCAACATATTAATGTAGAATTATTATTAAATTTTATGTGACTCTTAATTTTAAAATCTACTCCAATGAAGATAATGATTAACTTCAAACACAATTTTAACACTGTATTAATGTTAACACATTAAACTTTTTACTAAATCCATGCAATTATATTTGTAAAGATATACACGACACTAATATTGCACTATCATGCTACAGCTGTTATAGATGCTGCTATAATGCATGTCGGTGACGCGAAGGAAGTTTTCACTTCAAAAAACGTTTATTGTAACAGCGCCATCTACATAAGTACACACACATTTATATATTTCAACGTTATAAATATTTCTACGTCCGTCATAAGCGATTCCTTTGGGTCTCTTGCCATCGTTTCTTAAAAGAGCAGGGGTTCCAGCACAGCTGGCACAGAAACGGTCGCAAGAGCCCGACCAACTAAGTCATCAAGAGCATTGTGGCAATATAACCTGCGATATATGCATGTATATATAAGTAATATCACGCCTGTAATCCCCGAAGATGTTGACAGAGGAATGAGGAATGAAGTACAGTCCCACGATTCACTATTTACGTTTACGTCCCACAATGGAATTAGATGGTTACTACTAGAAAATATAATCAACACGACCAACGAGGCAGTGAATATTAATTTATCAATTATCTAGTATTTTATTGCGTATTTTACAGATAGCGAATCGGTTTACAAAAGGTTACAAAGGACAAGTCGTAATTCAACTATAATATCAGAGCCGTAGGTGGTGCGGTACTGATAAGGTGATAACAATAACGTTCTTTTATTTATTCACTCAGTAATCCAACAGCGTCAGCTTACAAGAATATATCATTACATATACAGTAAGTTGGACGTGGTAATGAGCAATCTGTCCGCTTAACGTATTGAGAATTGTATGCTCGTGTGTGTATATAATAAATATGTGATATAATAAATACGAAAATGTAAGGTTGCATATTATAATATACTTATTAGAGGCATGTTTAATTTAGATTTTCCACAGTGGGACGTAAACGTAACTGGTTGAAAGGTGGGAATGTTCATTCCTCTGCCTACCTCTTCGGGGATTACAGGCGTGAAGTTACGATGTTACGTTCACGTTTAATTTACTGCATCACTGTAACTACGAACCCTTAGTGTAGCCCATGTTGACAGTGGTGACCACGGCCCCGGCGCACGCGGTGCCGACCACCGTGCTCCAAAACTCGCGTCTGTTCTCCGAGCATATGGCCACAACGTCTCCGCGCCTGACGCCAATGCGAGCGAGCGAGACAGCAAGATTCATTGCCTCCTGCGCTATTTCGCCATACGTAAGTTCTTCATTAGTAGCTCCGTTTATCTAGATATGAAAAAAGGGTTAATTGTACGTCAATGTCACCGCGTTATGTGACGCTTGCTTATAACGGTGTCATTTAATGTGGGTTTTTTGTCTAACCCTTTTATTGTTCCGCTGACGGAATGAGAGGGTTAAGACCATGGTTTGCCACGTTGGCCGAGTGCGGGTTGACATCTTACGTCTTCAAGAACATGTTATTTTAAAACTCTAAGATGTGTGTGTTCTCCTTCACCGTTATAGTACCGTATAGTATAGATAATTAAATTTATAAAGCACATTATGTACACAGGTGCCCGTCAAGATATGAACACGGTTTCCCGTTTGAGAGGCTGAATTTCTTACCGCTACGCTATCACTGCCACTTATTAAGTGTACTAATACAATATTGTTATTTAACGTAATGATTAGCAACACCGTCGCATAGTTAGTAATTATGTACTATTGCCCGGATAGAAGCACCATCGGCTTTTATTGGGCATTGCTGACAATTGCTGGTGTTTACTTTACTTAGAGAAACTGTGATTTCGATTCCTAATTAAAAGTGTATTGTGGGT
>DWDU01001268.1:0-15129 GCA_018245575.1 Jemadia suekentonmiller
ATCCAGACTCCGAGCCACTACTAGAAAATCTAAATTAGAAAATTTTAGTAGTGCCCTACCCGGGAATCGAACCCAGGGCCTCCCGATCGGCAGTCGCACTTGCAACCAACACGACCAACCAGGCAGTTATGTTGATGATAGATCTGCGATTACTTAGATATTTATCTCTACACTATACAAAATGAACAGCTCGATATATAGGCATCAGAAATCGTCAATATAATAGGTGAAGGTACTAATAACTTCCTATCCATGTAACCAACGTTTTATCTGAAATGCACCAAAGCTGCTGTTTCAGGTAGGTTCTATTTACCCTTTTTTCTTGTCAAATTATCTATTTACTATTAGCATATTGGCAATTCTTGCATTTCCGATGACGAAGATTTTAATGGTTTCCATGAAACTTACAAGCTCTTAGGATCACGGTATCTAATAATCACAATAGTTTTCAGGTTATACATTTCGATTTAGACACTCGCGCTGTGTCATTATAGTTCTGCTACTAAACAACAGATACAGAACATTGTTAGAACCGTTACTGGAATCCGCTTGACTCACGTTTGTATTTTCGGGATAGCCCGACTTGGTTACTATCTATACTATAACATAAGTAGATGCGGAACTAATCGGGTCATCCCAAATAGACAAACGCGAGACAAGCCGACCCATACATAATGTGTAACACTCATAAGATACACAAATGTCCGATGGACGTATTCCTGTTAGCGGAAGCCTCACCGGATGTCTTGATCTGCAGCTGCGTGCGCACGACGGCGAACAGCGTCGCGTTGAAGTTGACCGTGCCGTCGGAGTTGAGCGGCATGTTCATGGACACCAGCCGCTTGCAGGCCGTGCGGTGCGGACAGAGCTTGCCGAATCCTTCAACACCGAATGGTGAAATGTAATAAACAAGTGGATACAAAAAATGCGACGTAGTTGTATAATACAGCTTTATTATATTTTACCGTTTTAGTAGCGAAAGGTCAATTTCAAAACACATACCCAACGGTGGACTGATTTTTCGTAGTAAATTAACGACGTCCAAGTGCTTGATACGGCCTTTTGCGTCTGGATCGTATTCGCTCCACAAACTGGAACGATATTAAAGCATTAATAAAACGGATCTATTCAACCATCTGTTTTTAGTAGTTCCTGTAAAAAATATAGTACACGATCGACATAAATACCGTATGAACTCGTCGAGATGATGTTGCCCGAGAATCGACCAATCTCTGGTCAAGTAGTCGAAGTTATCCATAATGACGGCCACGAACAAATTGATGATCTGAAACATACTGAACTTTAGTCCAGTTCGGACAGTGTAATATATTTTCATATTAATTCATCAAAAGTTTAATTTCTACCAAAAATGCTATTATGTACTTGAATTGAATTTTATTACTTTACCAACATTTCCGACTAATGAACCTCAATTATTATGATCCTAAGTAATATGATCATTTACTTACCTTCACCATCAAAACACACATTATACCAGTTGCTCTCAACAGCGGTCTTACTTATTACCGAGGAAACGATGTCTTTAAATTCACTAATGATATAATATAAAGTTGCGCCTGTTTTTCTACGAAGATGTGGGCAGAGGAGTGAAATACTGAGAGTATTTCACTCGAACTGTTGAAATGAGTTACAGTTAGATTACATAGATAATGGAAGTAATTTACCAAGAATGTACAAAGCAGGGAAAACGATATGAAGTAAGGGAACGTCAGTCGCGAGCCGCAGGCTTGCTCCTCGGCGTTGCTGTCGTCGAGATCCGACTTAAGGCAGTTCTTCGAATCAGTAGGAGCCAGTGCCATCATTATTTCTTGCCAAGCCTCACCTGTAATTAAAGTAATATTAAAAAAACAACGCATATAATTATATGTACCTACATATGTATTTACAAATGAATACTTAAAATGAACTCGATTCAGGCATGACGTCATTAGGACCCTTTAGAAATCAAGAATATATAACTGAGCTTCTGGAATGTATAACTTGACAGAATAATTAATGGAACTTGCATAATATTAAAATATACCTGACCTGTAGCTGATCTAAATAGCACCATTAGTGCTCCAGTGAACGATTGGAAATTGTTATTCCTTGTAATAATATCGCCTTGCAAATCCATTTTGCCAAATAACTGTAATACAATTAATTACATGTAATCAATAATGAATTAACTGTAGCACATAACGAATTATGTATGACATACAATAAAACTTTGGAGAGGTTGCAGGTAGAAGTAGAATGCGAAAATCCGAGAACAACACGCGCTGGCGCTCACTGGTGAAGGCCGATGTCCAAGTGGACTGAGATAGACTAATGATAATGATAATAACAAATTGCGTTTAAATTATTTATATAATCATAAATTTACAAAATTTTATACAGTTATAAATTTACAAAAAAAAAAACAAAAATATGTATTACGTATATAAAATAAACCCACACGACTGCCACTAACATTCATTGTAAATAAAAATATAACTTTCGCATATTTTAATTTATTATACAACGAAGACAACACACCTGCATACCAACGACGGCGTATATGAAGAACAGCAGGACGATGAGCAGCGCGACGTAGGGCAGAGCCTGGAAGGACTTTATGAACGTCCACAGCAGCGTCCTGATCCGCTCGCCTCTGGACAGCAGCTTTATGAGTCGCATCGCGCGGAACAGACGGAAGAACGCGATGTACTGCGATATCGAGCCCTGCGTCATATTGTTAAATGTAGCGAGACAAACATTTTACGATATAAAGTTGACCGCTTTAACCATAGATGTCATTCCAGTTAATTAAACACTGGAACACAGTGTACAATTTATTCCATTGTTTGGATGTTTTGTAACTCGTATTTAACTGGAATATTACAGGCATTTGTATATTTCCTCACTAAATTCATTTTAACGGGAATTTCAAATTAGTACTTCGTGTAAAGGTGGGTGCGTAATAACTATACGCTTAATTAGAAATCAAATAAATAATATTTCGTTTTAACTCACATCCTTGCTCTCCGACGAAGTTCCCAACTGTAAGCAGAAATCAAACATTTTATAATTTGACTATTTCTCTTATACTCGTAATTATACGAAATTATTGTTTGTTATTAATTATTTCTTATAATTATACGGCGCTTAGTTTCCTGCAGTGACATCACATCAAGTGGGCAAAGTAAAAAGAGAAAAGAAAATTAGAAAATAAAAAACGATACAATAAAGTTCAATGCGGTACATTTATTCACGTATATAGATTTATTAAAATGATCTATAGATCTATACCAATGCAATCTTAAAAATGTCCGAGTATATGGATACTTTTAGAATAATTCAGTTTTATGAGAAAAAAATTGAAACCAAAATGAAATTCACCTTAAAGGTTTTATAATTTTAATATACTAAAAAAAATAACATCGGGACTCATTCGCTAAGCCTGATAACGAAAATAAGATCACACTCAGATTTTAATAGTAATCTAATACATTTACACCAGCAACCTATATCAAGTCATTGTACAAACAGCTTCACAGTAAGATTTCTACTCTGATCTAATTCACTTACTTCAATAGGTGGTCTATGTTCGTTGACTTGCGTGACGACAATGTCAATTATACTGCCAATGACCAATATGAAGTCTGTTGTATTCCAGGCGTCGCCAAAATAGTTCTGGAAGTGAAATATTTCATTATGTCACGATCTGGAGGTCCTGGGTTCCATTCCCAGTTCGGGCACTATATAAATTGACTAATTTAGATTTTGTAGTAGTGGCTCGGAATCTGGATTTATGCCCGGTGCATGGCAATAGGTTCACCACTTATTCCACAGTGAGGCGTAAACGTAACTGGTGAACCGTGGGAGTGTACTACACTCCTCTGCCTACCTCGTCGTGAATTTTAGGCGTACTGTTACGTTATTATTCATGTAAGCTAACATTGTTTTTATGTAATAAATAAAATGTGAGCGTACAGAGCATAGAAGTTATAAGAAGCAAGTCAGTTATAAATAGTAAAATATATTTAGTAACACCTGACATAATAATACTATAATAATATTGCTTCAAAAACGATACTTTCCATAGTCCGGTGTTGAACAAAAACTATGAACAAAATTAAAGATAAGTAGTGCATGCATCGTGCTCCGCCGGGAAACCAACCGACAACAGTCGTTGCACTTAAATCCCCATATTACGTTAATTTACACAAATATTACATATACAACATTCTTTCCATTAAAAAATTCAGAAAAATAAACACGGTAATCTTCATACGTACCTTAAATCGGAAGGCGGCCAATTTAAATACAAACTCCATCATGAAAACGCTCGTCAACAGCATATTGAGGTAATCCAAAGCCTGAAAAAGAGACGCGCAAACAGCCGTTGTAACTATAGACTCTCAAAAATTGTAGGTATAGTACTTTGCGTAGAGATCTCAGGTAATATCAGCGTTCCGTGACATCAGGTACACATTGGTATAGAATAAATTATTCACTGAGTATCAGATTTCGACTTGATATATCCACGTTATTATCTAGAACTTAAGTGACAAAATAACAAAGATGAGTTTGCAACGACTGAAACAAAACAATCTGAGAATCTCTTATACAAAAAAAATAAAACAGAAAAGCAATTATACCTTTTTGTATTCTGGTTTGGCGTCATGGTACTTCATCATTAGCGCAACGGTATTGAGAACGATGACGCAAAATATGCAGTATTCGAACTGTTGTGACGTCACGAACCACCACGTTTTGTATTGGATGCGATGTTTTGGAATGTATCTGTATTGATATATATAACATGATGATAAAATATTTGCTGTTTCTTGAGAACTCAATGTTGTAAGACCGCAGGATAGGTCGTTGATATACCTTAACTGATCTTATTAAGAGGATAAAAACATTCTAAAATAATGGTAGCTTAGAGTTAAAATATTATAATTGACTCCAACGTCAACTCGAATCAAATTAACTCACATGGATTAACTATTCTGTCTGTCAAAACCTTATAATAGGAAATTATAATATTTATATTCATAGTAATGATTGTATTGTATTGTTGAGTATCAATTACCTTCTCACAGGCTTGGCTTTCAAAGCGAACTCAATGCAGTTCCTCTGGTTTTTATCCAGTTCACAATCCTTAAACTCCTGCTCACCTTCCTTTTGAAACGTAACTATAACGAAACCTACGAAAATATTTACCTGAAAACAATAAAACGTATGGAAAATATATTTACTGATATTACACACACAAAGATATATCAAGGAATTTTTGAGTTTATGCAATACATTGCAAGAATCTACGCACATTAAGATGAAGATAAAGATGTATTAGAAACGATTTGGAATAAACAACTTACCATGAAAAATGCAATTACAATAATGTAACTAATATAGAAAAATGCAACAAGCGGTCGGGAGTTTTCTATCGGCCCGTGATTCTCTTCGTTGGAGTCCATGGAAATGGACAATAAACTGTGAAATAACAATTTGATGCGTCACATACATCATGTAGATCAGTTCCAGCCAGACAATGGAAATTAATAATTATTAAGCGTCGAAATTGCAAGTGTTATAAATATATTTTAATACCAATATCAAAAACAGAATAATGAAAACGTTAGAAATATATTGATTCATATATACATATTATGAAAGAAAAGGTGAAGAGCTCATCAAAAGAATTATTATCTCATGTATTAAAATAATCAATAATCTACATCTAATTATCTATCTAATCAATATACTGTTTTTAATAATAACTTATTAAATATACCTATTTAAAAATATAAATGACAACCAAATGTCTAAACCTATGTATATATTTTACAACGCCTTGACGGTACTTTGACTGTTTTTCTTTTTCAAATTTTATTTAAATGTTTCCATTGATTTATCACATGCACTTGGACCTCAGCAACATCAATATTTACCCAGGCCACCCTTCGAAGGTCGACACGGTGAACAGCGTAAGCATGCCGTTGAGGACGCTATCGAAGTTAAATTTGTTATTAATCCATTCTCTGACCATTATTGTTGGTTGACCATTTTTATATACAAGATATGTGCCTCTGGAATGAAAAACGATAGCATCAAAACAAACGAATACATAGAATCCAGGGAAGTTTTGACGTCTGTCAATATCAGCTCGAGAACCCTTGACGCGACCTTATGTTATGATCAAACATTGTGAACTACTTTTGTGGTTTCGTTCAACTTCATATAGAATTGTAAATATAGTAATTACACACAGTGCAACGTAAAAACAAGAAACTTAGTAATTGAAGCATTTTCTGTCTTGTTTCAAATTTTCAATGATACTGGAAATATTTGCGATTATGGATTCACTCAAATAATAGAGGGTAAAATAAAATTTAAAAAATCTTGAGATAACCATATTTACAAGATATTACAACAATAAAAAATATTATAATGACACACAATGTACTTACTTACACTCCATCTCAGTCACTTTTGTTATATCAGTACAGCTAGAGAATTTACCCTGAAATCAGACCAGACTTAGTGCGAGTCCCCTCAGAAAACAGAGATAATATAATTAAAACATCTCAAATCACCTGACCTCGCTTCATTTTACAAAAGAAAAGCAAAGCAAAAAAAAAACTAAATTAGTACAATATCGCAAGGTTATTACCATGCTTGATACGCTAAACACATTGTCCACTATAGATATAAAATAATACGTTAAAACATACGATATGGTCATAACCGAACAAAACTTAGTAGAGATTGAAGTCCAAGCCAATTTCAAATGAATAAAGGATTTTCATTTCATTACTGCATAGCGCCAGATATGTTTACTCAGCAAGAACATTGCTATTTTGAGATACGATAAAAATTGCAAGCAAAAAATTCTTTAAATTCTAAAATTATTTTGTGGACGATGCGTTGAAATACGATGTCACAAATGACGAACGTTCAATGAAACAAACCAAACACACATAAAACATAAATACCTTAAATAATTGTATACCGACAACAGCGAACATGAATTGTAACATGTTACTTATAATGAAAATGTTCCCAATCGATTTTATTGAAGCGAAAACACACTTGACGACGTACTGTGTTATACATTTATAAAAAACATCAGTTAATAGAAAATCACACCCAACAGTTACGTTACCAAGTCACATTATATTCACCCATAGTCCAAAATGTTGTTGTGTACGTGTTGCGTGGTACATTATGTGTAAAAGAAAAAAAAAACATTCAGTTATGCGTTAGTAACAAAGATGAAACATGGCCTACTTACATGATTAGTCCTTGGTTGGTGGATAAAAATAAATTCTTAAAACAAAATGCCAGTGTCCTGATCTGACCGCTTTTCAAAAAAAACAAAATTTCAAACCACAATAATGAACTATGTACCTCACTCCTAGTAAGAGTAGAAATGTCAAGGTAGGGGAGGGGGGATATGCAAAAGAAACACACTAAAGCTCTATTGAGTCCAAAAAATCACAAAAAGACATCTATTAAGAACAGCACACAACACCTTTGGGCGAATGTAACAAAAAAAAAACCAAATTCATGCAAATTTTTGGACCCACGAACAAAGCAAAAATAAAAATCTGTGTTAGTAACTAGACTGTCGATGTACACGAAAAAGCCTCACACACAAAGAAACGAAATCAGATGATTCAATTTTGCCGGCATCTAACCAATTTTGTGCAGAAAACCGTGCTGAAAGAATACTTACTTTTAGGGTTTTAACAGACAATTGACCCAAAGGTGTCGTAAAATAAACAGAAAACAAAAGTTTGAAAATAACTAACAACTTCTTCCATATTGTGATCCCTACCTTGAACATTTGCACTCCCATTACAGCGAACATGAATTGTAGAAGATTTGTCACCAATAATATGTTGCCAATTGTTTTTATAGCAACGATCACACACTGAACTACGTGCTAGAATTGATAAAAACGTTACAACTGTTACATCATCTTTCATATATGTTAAAGTTATATCAATTGAAATAATTTTAATAAAAAATATACTGACCTTTAGTCCTTTAGCCCTATTAATTGCCCGGAGCGGCCTAAGTACTCGAAACACTCTTAAAATTTTAATGTACGACACGTCATTTGATCTGCAAAATGTAAATAAACATTATGTAAATTGTATTAAATAATAAAATATTCGCAAAAGTTCTATTTGGGTCGGTGAGTAATAACATGAAAAAACAACACAAAATTTAACAAAAAACTTAGCATATTAAACCCACAGATTTATGTATAGTAATTATAAATACCGATAAGACGAATATTGGTCCTAAAGTATTAAAATATATTTCAACAGGTTTAAGTAGAATTTGTGTTCTATCAAAGAACGTAAATGAATTATAGAAGACTCACCCAGATAAAGATACAAATGACACGACAACGACTAGCAAATCGAGGACATTGAAGGCAGATCTGCAGAACGCGTCCTTATGTAGGATGAATCCATAGGAGACAAGCTTAAGGGCTAGCTCTATGGTGAAGACCGTTGTGAAAAAATAGTCAATTTTCTTGAGGATCTGAAACGACAAAGTGTTATTAAAATCCTTAAATTTAAACTTGTGTTTTGTGTTTAAAATTACCGAAATGCACTATGATTATTGTGCAGAAAAGATATTACAAAATTTAGTTTTTGGCTATTTATTTTAAAACAATTGAAAAAATCAATACTTAATAAAACAAGTTCCAGATAACTCTATGATATGATAAATTTAAACTTCATATTATTGTCATTAACTATAATTTGCTTAGTATTTTTAATTGGGCGTTGTCTCAAGATTCACTTTTCACTAAAAATTTTCTTATAATTCGATCTTGCTTAACTCACCTCATTTATATGTTCATTGGCTTTCGTTCCAACGGGGTCTTCCATGGCCAACATAACAGACGACGCCAAAATACAAACTAATATTAGATTCTTGAACCAGGAATTAACCTGAATTTTGTAGCATGTTACACGAAACCTTGAATTGAAATAAAATATTATTTTGTAATAAATTTGAATTACAAATGTTAAAAAAAAATTCACAAAGTTGCTTACAGGATATTTGTCACATTTCTACAAATTTATTGTGATTAATACGTTTAATATTATTTCAAACAGCCTTAGCAATCTGTACGATGTGTCATTTGAATCTTTATTAACCATAAATGGTATTCTACTCGAAAACAATATTTAAAAGATAAGCTCATGATCTTACCAATTAGTAGATGAGAAAATAAAAAAGCTGCTGGCGTCTGGTATCGGTTTGTCTTGCGACTTCATTTCCACGTCGGAAAGCCGTCGAGGTCTCGCCGACATTATTGGTTGACGTTTCTGCACTTGGGCATCTTCCTTTTTTACGTCGCCTAATGAAAATCATTACAAAATTGTTGATATTAGTTAAATAAGAATTCAGGTACCGTGCAGATGTAGACATTTTAACAGTTTTTAGAGGATTAATTTTGTTAGAAATAAAAGAATGGTTAAGGTACTCAATAAAAATACTTAAAAATTACCATCCACATTTTAATGCCATATGAAAAAAACTCTTTTACTGTAATGAATTCCAAATATATAATGAATGTAATTCGATATTTGAACCCAACATTGTAATACACTATGGTATGTCTAGCCACTACAGCCTGTAAATCTTTACTAAACGTTGCTGTATCAAAAGTACTAAGACTGGTTTCATAATCTCAGCCTAATGTAACTTTACTTTACTGCTAAAGATTTCGTGAGCGTTTAAACACATGAAATTACATAGTCTCCACCGCGACCTCGCTGCAGCCGGCGGGTGCTCATGAAGAAGGACCTCGTATAACTTCAAAGTAGTCAGGCCTTCCCAAAAACCCATACGTGGCTTGAGGCGTTTCTTACGTAATCATATCCATACCATTTTGCTTCGTCTCGTTCGCGACAAGTATCTCATTGATGTTTTCTCCTTGTTCAGGTTCTTGCTCGTTCAGTTCCTCTTCTGACCCCGTTTCTTCATACTCATGTTCCGATCTAAGTATGAGAAATCATGTAATTGTAATTATAGGTACTATGATTTACTCAAACGACTGTTGTCGACAAATATTTAATTTCGGAATGTAATATTTTTCAAAATAATCTTAAGTTAGCCCTTTCGAACTTAAACGTAACATCGTTTAAGTTATTTTTCAAAATAATCTTAAGTTAGCCCTTTCGAACTTCATTAATATTTAAGAAAAACTTCACGTATAAACACTTGATCTATATATGAAAAAATTACCTTGCCACCATTTTGTATGCCTTATATTTCCCGCTGCATGTAATACGTACAACTTTCGTTATTATAAAAGTTACAAGTGACAATTAATTACACAATAATAATATGAAAAGAATAATTTGTCTATATTCTATCTACATTTTTTAAGTATCTCTTAACAAAAGAGATTTATTTACATCCGTTTAATAAAGAAAATTGATAGTTTAAGACAGCTTCAGATATTAACAGAATACAACTTCAATCTAATACAAGAGTTCAGTATTAATATCGTTTCATACACCATTGGACAAAAAGAACATTACACAAAATTACAATCTTATTTGGATTAAGCCTTTTAATATATTTAGTTGCTTTTCTTTTATACTTTTATCAAAGATTTTTTATAAAGGCTAAAAGCTTTAATAGTATTCTCTCTTTTTAATGTCTCATCTATTTTAATCACATAAAATTTAATGAGATATGTTTAAGAAGGTATACGAAGGAATTTATATTGCGTTTGATAATCTTCATTACAAGAACTAATTAGGAAAAGATGGATTCAATATATGTAGTAAGCTTCAGAGCATTTTACCCTTCACTAGAATATCCTTCTTCATCATTGGCATATTCGTCCTCGTCTCCTCTGTCTTCGTCCAGTTGTGGATTTCCAGCTTCTGGGTTATTGGCATCCTATACCATTTAATGAAAAAGAATCAATTTGATATCTTTATGGATATTAATATTTGATATTTTTTTTGCTACAAATCATAGCCATACTGGAACATATCAATGAAATTTATCATCTTTAGTACCCATTATGATAATTTCATTATAAAAATAATAAATTTTGATTAATAATCAAAAGTGCAGTTGAAACTTTAAACGTTAGGTAAGTAAAGACTCATTTCTCACTGTTTCCTGTTACCCAATCACCTGTACCTGTAGGAAGACTTACCTCCATTTCTTTGACAATCTGTTCTTGTTCCATGTCCTCTGCATCTCCCAAGTTATCAACAGCGATGGCCAAGAAGACATTCAGTAAAATATCTGTATATGTCAATTAAGGTATGAAATCGTCACTAATATTGAAATTTCTCATCTCATTCCACATCATCGTTCCTTCAATATTTGCTCGTCGTTTAGTGATTTTGAAATACTAAATAAAATTACATAATATTGTATTTACATATTATGCGGTTCAATTCATAGAAGCCTAACATAAACGACCGCAAAATCAACTTTGTCAAAATTGGTACGCGATTCATAATATGCGATCCCTATGCCCTCGCTTCTCTTTGTTGAAAAGGATACAATTACCACATATGAATATAATAATAAAGTATATGGAGGCCAGCATGCCCAGCGTGCCGACGCCGCCGTAAGCGTTGATGCCGTGGTACATGACTACGTTCCAATCTTCACCCGTCAATATCTGGAAAGTTTCAACCAATAGTTACGTCTTAAGAACGAAATACAAGAATGTGTCAATGCAGCCCAACTACAAATATACGTAAAAGACAAATACACCATGACATCAAATGCCATGTCTTGATACGGGCTCGGTACAAGATTACGATGCATGATAAAAATATCTATCGTTCCACTGTTGAAAGACGGCATTTCTCCGACAATGAGAAGCTTAAAGTCACAGAGAACCACGTTGACCAAGTCCGAGTTAGCAGACTTCACACGCCATAAAGAACATTTTTTTGGAGAACTCTAAGGTGTTTAGATTCCTGCACTGTTATTACAAGTGATATTTTAATGTCAAAAACAACTTTTTTTGTAAAGAGGCGCACGCCACTAGCGGAACCTAGGACCCAAACTGAAAGGCTGAATTATAAATTATTAGATTATCATTTTTTGCGACGCATAGGGTCGTGAGTTCCGCCCCTGGCTGATTTTTAAACTAACATAATTGTGTCCTACTGAATAATAATAACAGATTTTTTTTATTTCGGAAACATTTTGTACAATTATTTTGTAATTATAACATCATTAACACGACAGAAGAATGCATAAATTTTTTGACGTAATGGTTCTCCAGTTACCAAGTGAAATATTGGTATCGCCGCTTCAGTACAACACATCATTAAATTTTTCCTTTCATGTTTGACGCCTGTTGTAAAAGTTACTATTAACATTTCATGTTACTTACCTGAAACATAGTTAGGACAGCCTGCCAGAACGAGTCAAAGTTATGCCGCTCTTTCTGCTCCTCGGGCGCGTAGTCGAACCTGCCACCGAACACCTGCATCCCGAGCAACGCGAAGATCATTATGAAGAGAAATAGCAGCAGCAATAACGAGAAGATTGACTGGATTGAGTTCAATAAAGACGCCACAAGATTGGAAAGAGAACGCCAGTATCTGAAAAGTAAAAAATAAAGTTAATAACTGCTTCGTTGGTCGTGTTGGTTGCAAGTGCGACTGTCAATCGGGTGGCCCTGGGTTCAATTCCCGGGTCGGGCACTAGTAAATTTTTCTAATTTAGATTTTCTAGTATTGACTCGTAGTCTGGACGCAAACGTGGCTAGTGAAACATGGGAGTGTTCTGAATTCTCCGCCTATCTCTTCGGGGATTACAGGCGTGATT
Source organism: Jemadia suekentonmiller (assembly GCA_018245575.1). Lineage (NCBI taxonomy): Eukaryota > Metazoa > Arthropoda > Insecta > Lepidoptera > Hesperiidae > Jemadia > Jemadia suekentonmiller. The sequence continues at coordinate 12,841 of DWDU01001268.1, forward strand.
GTACGTTTAAAAAAAGGGTCTTTTAAATCTGTTAAAGAAAAATCTGAGGGTATTTAAATAGTAAAAATAAATTCAACCCGTTGAATTGAACACCATAAAGATGTCGTATCAAAATAATGAATTAGAAGCTGCACAGATTAAAACAAAAACGAAAAGTAATTCAACAAAAAATTCTCAAACTAAGAGTGTGTCATACTACAAAAACTTACTTTGTAACCTTGAAGATTCTTAGCAGGCGAACGCATCTCAACACAGATATGCCGAGTTGTGGTATCGTTTTCGTGATGGTCAGAGCCAACTCAATAATGGAGCACGCCATGACAAAGCAATCGAACCGGTTGAAGAGCGACACGAAATAGCCCTGAAATAAGAGAAACACTATTATGAAACAATAGTATTTTCGAAGAAGGAACACCTTGACATTACAACATGCCTGCTTGCAGCATAGCAAAATTTTGAGGTGAGCTCCTGCTACTCTTCATAAAAAAACCTAGGTACGAAGATTTCATTGCAAAGACTCGTATGTTTACATCATCATCGTCCTCATCTTCATCACCATCAGCATATTGCAGCCCACTGCTGGACATAGGCTTCCTGTTAATGGTTATGCCCAAAATCATATACGATACGTAGTAAAATGATACAAGTTTGGGAGATGACAGATCCCTTTATCTAGACTATAACTGTTCAGGAACCACCAATGCACCCATTCGCTACAGTTATACATGACAGCCATTGCATTATAGTTTAAAGATTGTGAAATACATCATACACACACTGATACACCAAGATTTTTCAACTGAATTATGTAATAATATTCAATAATATTTGCGATTAAATTTAAACCCTTCATTGATATTTTACCATGTGAGTACACTTTTAACATTAAGTGTCCTGTATGTACATTTGTTTCGTATATACTTCTAAAAACTTCTAGGGATTACCTGAAACCCTAAGGCGTACATCTTCACTAACATTTCCATCGTGAACAGCACCACGAATATGTAGTTCGCGTACGTCTGGAAGTCGTCCAGCCATTTTTGTTGTCTGTAATCAGTGAAATATTCATTACAAACATTGGTATCGGGTTGATTAATAAAGAGTGGAAATGAAAGAAGAGAATCCCTTAAATGAAAGAGCAATGTCACATCGATTAGGGTAATGTTCTCGTGGCTGTTACCATCAGCTGGTCAGATTTATCTGCTACATTGTGAACGCAAAAGATGAAAGAACGCAGAACGCAAATCAAACAACGTCGAAGCTCTCTTACCTAGAGTTGTAACTATTTTGTAGCTTGAAATTATTTCAAGGCTTCATTATCTTTACCGGCAAGTTAACCTGTGTGGACACTATTCGAACATTAAAAACTGTACTCTGCGAATGGAAGGTAATACATTCTGGCCACTTACCCGTGATGTTCTGTAGCCAAAACCATAGTGTTAAGGAACACAAGAACAATAATCGCCCAGTAGAATGTTTGCGATTTAACAGCTTTTCGACATGATCTGCGCATACGGCGGTTGATCTGGAATGAATTACGATATCGTTTCGAATAAAGTGTACTAGCTTCTATTTACCAATTGAGTTCAACGACCACTGAATCCTCTCGCTGTTTGCGATTTCTATGAAAAGAATATCCATGATTTTGAGAGAAATGAAATCAATAAACATTGCAGTATAACTCGGCAACTCTTTTGCGGTTGCAGAAATGGAGTCCCATCAGAAGATATTTTTTGATAAGCCCCAAGTATTCATTCTCTAACTGAATATGTAATAATCTAATTACATAGATATGCATTTAGGAATTTATGTATGTAGTTTATCAGTCGTTTGTTTATAGCAGCTTGAGTTCAGCTCGCTTAGATTGTGACTTGATGGCAACGTTCGAAGTTTTCTAAGATGAAATTCTAATATTTCTTAATTGTTATTATATTTTTATAAATTTTGTACGTTAGGAATTAAATACTATTGTTAAATTTAAACCTTATCGAATCGTTTGCAATAAATCTTGCACGTAGATGTCTGCGATGGCTCTCCACCGCCATTGATTTGTGACTGAGATCCTTCGTTGCTCTTCCTGTCGTTTATGGCTGAAAACAGTTCAAAATGTTAGACCATGGACATAATAGACGAAATAGTAAGTAAGACGAAATCTATCACCACTGTTTTAACATCAGAAAAGTTTGTAAGTAGCTTGCCTAAATACCAAGTTACGAATGTTCTTAGAACGTAACATCACGCCTGTTATCCCCGAAGAGGTAGGCAGAGGAGTGTAGAACGCTCCCACGT
>DWDU01001269.1:0-15127 GCA_018245575.1 Jemadia suekentonmiller
GTGCCCGACCCGGGAATCGAACCCAGGACCTCCCGATCGGCAGTCGCACTTGCAACCAACACGACTAACGAGGCAGAAGAAAGAGAAAAAAGTAACATTATTATTAAAGTAAAAAAAGTTAAAAAAAATACGTAACATCAAAAGAAGTTAAATATCATTTAAAATCAGTCCGTGAATTTGATCTTGTTAATAAAAGTAACAATTGATTGGGTCCTTTCCTCAGCTAAAGGAATAAATGTACCTAATATTATAACAACAAATATAAACATAATCTGAACATAACATAATAAAAACAAGATAACATTAAACACTTTAATTATATTTTTATAATTATTACACAAAGAGATAATTATGTGGCTAGATGAAAGTGCAATATCTGTTTACCAAGGTATTACCCCACCGCATGCCGCGATCGTAATTGTTAACTCTGAACAAAGTTCTTATATGAAAAAATGTAGAAACTAGTTTGAAACTCATTCGAGTGGCTTTTAAACAAAGTTATAATTCCCCATGAAAGCGCTGATAGCTGTTTCTGGACTGGATATTAACGGTTTATATTCATGTACAAGCTTTTGTGGTAGAGATTTAACTCGAGCGTTTCACTGTGCCGGCCACATGTAAAAATATTATTCGCACACAAATAAACATGTGTATTTATAAAGACATATTACTCCTTGACATGTTATATGACATCTTAAGTTCTATTCCATCCAGACAAATATTTTTGTGACGAGTACTAGGTATATTTGTTTGGTGCTTAAATGTAAAACTATTTTTGTAAGTATATATTACGAAATGTATATAACGTAACATCACGAAATGTATATAGTACATGGAATTTATCAGTTGTCTAGCGGTAGCAAAGACTTTATTTCAATATCAGATGACCGTGTATGGAATTGTTTCATTGATATCGTTGTTTTTATTACAATATTCTCGACAATGAACGTTAACATACATAATATACATGAATGACTTATCTTCGGACCAAGTGAATGTAAGGGCAGAATTAAGATATCCAGCCACGGACCGTTTAGGTTTCATTTATTATTAATATGCAAGAAATAATCGGTGTGTTTGCTTCGTTACACATTCCATTTATTCTTCTATTACATTCATATCTAGTTCTAAATATATTTGAGATCAAGATTCGTTTAGTTAGTACAATAGAAACGGATAGCTGGCAACGAAATACGTTTGTGCGATCAAAGTTTATAAATAGCGATCCAAATTTTACTCGCAGTTTGTTCATCTAATATAATTATTCGTAACATAGCTGTTAATCGCCCACTAATCTGTACAAATCTATAGTTTTGTGCAACGATGTTATCTGTTCGTGTATATTTGTATATATTTATTTATAATTACCAATTTGTCCAAATCATGTCCCGTGCAAGAGTTACCTATACGAATTATATTTTAAACTTGTCGTGATACAACAGGAGTACGACGAATAGATTGCAGAAATTAATAACCGTAAATATTTATTTCTAAAATATTTTATCGCTTGTATTACCCGACTTAGCATATTCCTATTTATTCTGGCTCCAGTAGGGTTCTAATATCGAGAATGGCTGCCACTATGGGAATCAATAACTTACAATAGCAATATGAAATATGAAAACATAGCTGGGATACTGTGGCAAAGAAAGGTTTGCATATCAAAAGAAGGTCGGTACAGCAAGACGCTAACGGTCAGCCTATGGCCGATTTATACCTTATACCCCATTCGCTACAACCCACATTGAGCGAATTAAGTCATGCCTTGTCGGGATAGCGGGTATTGGCACATAAACCGACCTATGACCCTTCCACATTTGAAGCGAACTCGTAAAATATGTTTTAGAGTGTTACCCGACATATTGGCAGCCGGGCGATATTGAAAATGAAGTTTTTTGTATGCATTGAAGGTTTTATGGCGGAATGTGACGACGGGGTAATGCGCGACACGCTGACTGCTCGACGCCGACTCCCAATGAATAGCGTCGCGCGGATCGAATTACAATAAAATGGGATGTGTCACGACTAGGGCCAACTATTGCCACTGACTGCTCACTAGTGAGAGTTAACGAGTGTTGTGTAATTGTCTGCGAATATAAAAGTCCAGAATGTATTCTTGGCTAGTAGTATTCTTTACTTGTCCTGGGTTGTGTTTTCATAGTATTTATCCATGGCGAGTCTCAGACATTTATCAATCACAATATTTTTAGAAGTACTTGATGACATTTAGAATATAACTAAGTTACGTAATATCACACCTGTAATCCCCGAAGAGGTAGGCACAGGAGTGTTTTGCACTCTCAAGTTTCACCAATTACGTTTACGATCCTCTATGGAATACGTGGCGAGGCTATTGCCATACACCGGGCACATATTCAGCATCCGAGCCACTGCTAGAAAATCTAAACAACAAAAATTTTGTACTGTACGACCTGGGAATTGAAACCAAAACCTCCCGATGGATAGTCGCACTAGCAACTAACGAGGCAGTCATACTCGTATATTATATATGTGGCTGCCTCGTATAACTACTCGATTATAACTAAGTTCTTAAAAGAAATATTTAAAATAAGAAACTTCACGTTTGTAATCCCCGAAGAGGTAACCAGAGGAGTGTAGTGCACTTCTACATGTCATAAGTTATGTTTACGTCCCACCATGAAATATGGGATCATCTTTCGATCGGCCGATAAAGTGTTAGGTACATTGCATGATTATCCAAATGTATGTAATTCACGAACAAAACAGCCGTAATTTTAATGTGTCGTGAATCGAAAGCGCATTTTATCCTACGTCATCACAAGGTCTGCAAAAAAATGCGAGAGAGTTAAAACATGGTGTGAATATTAGGGCCGGCGCTGTTGCCTTCGGGCTTTTCATCCATTTGGCTTATAATAATGTACTTTGTGTAGCGGTTTCTGTACATTTCTGTGGATCTTTTCTTCATACTCTCAGCTACTTAACATTTTCATTGTTACTTTTGTTATATCGTCGAGATACAAGTGGTTATAGTTTTGACAGCTGTGGTAGCAGCTTTACGTTTCAAGTGCTATGCTCGCTTGAGCCTCTGTGACTTGCACAACTTGATTATCATATTGTTAAAGTTAGGTATTTGATAAACATAGAAAAGCAATAGCGAAATAATTTGTCCATAAGCATATAAAGCGTGGGAAGTCGATCCTAATATATGAAACATAAATATCAGACTAGTTTCGTACAGTAAAACGAAAATCTTAAACAACTTAGGTGACATGTGCCATTTATACATGTTTATGTATCTACGAGTGATAAGAGAAACGTATCATCCCTCCCTTAGTATTCAGTAAATGTTCAATTTTATTAAATGACAAACAAAACACCTCATTATTCTTTAATAAGAACTTGTATAAACTTCAATTGTTATACTGAAATTCAATTTAGAATTGAAAAAGGTTCTAATTGAATTGTTAAAAAATCGCTCACTGTTGACTTTTCATTAACCCCGAACTTGGCTTGAAAGGGATGCTTACGGTAATTTATTTCTTTCTTTTGTTCATTTCGAATTATCAATTTCGTTTCGGCGATAATTATTAAAAATATTGAGTTTGTTGGATTTATGATAGGACATCGTATAGCATTTTTTATGTGTGTATAAAATATTAAGTAATTTCAAAAATGGAACGTATATTCTCTTTAAAAGTGGATATCTATTATACATTCATTTCTAACGTAATTCGGACAGAGAGAACAGTTTCAAATAAATATGCTATGAAACGGGCTAGTATTTTTTTGTTCTATTGTTACCTATGTGCATCACAACAGTAATTTTATTAGAAAGATTTAATGGAATGTATGTTGGAATACATGACAAATATTGTGTTTAAGTCACAGTTTCGTAGATAGGTTTTTCGTCTTCTTTAAATCCTACTTTCAATGACGATTTTTTTCAGGCACTAAAACTAAAAAAAAAACAGTGACTACAATTTGCTTCCATTCAAAGCAGAAAGTATTGTATTGAAATGAGCGATATATGTATAAAGAAAAAAAAGTGTTCAGACGTCGTTACGTTGGTTTTCAAATTTACGATATTTTCTATTCAGCAAATATGAGTTTCTGTGAATGGCGGGAAAATTTGAGTATCAAAACAATAGAATCGCAACGAGTCTAGTATGCACGCGGACCGTACAATCCGACGGTTTTTTTCGGTAACTTTTAATGAATATTTGTTAGCGATGAAATTGGAAAATGGTTTTTAAATCTAGCGTTGTGAAATAGTGGAAAATTCGTAGCTCGTGCAATGACGAAAAAAGTAACAGTTTCATTTACATTGAAAAAGAGTAGTAGAAGTCGTACTTTAAAATAGTCACGTTTGCATGGCAATAGGCTCACCACGTATTCCATAGTGGGACATAAACGTAACTGGTGAAACTTGCGAGTGCACAACACCCCTCTACCTACCTCTTCGTGGATTACGTGATGTTACGTTTATTTACAAAAAGGTGTGTACGTTCGATCATGCTTTGTATAACGGGTCGGTAACTATCATGGAAAAATTGATGCATCTTATCCTTCTGCTTAATGTTACCTAAGGCGTGTGAAGGACACCAACTTGCACTAGCCGAGCCTAGCAAACGTTGGGCTCAATATTTTTAATTTGAAGAGGAGATCCGTATCCAACAGTAGAATAATAAAAGGTTGAAGATGATGAAGACGATAATGATAATGATGACTATAATGATGATGAAGATGTCAATAATGATGAAGATGTCAATAATGATGATGATGGCGATGATGATGGCCATAATGATGTTGATGGCGATAATTATGATGATGAAGTCAATGATGACGACGACGACAATGATGTGGATAATGGTGGTCTTTTTATGTCGACCTATGCGTGTTATTCATATAATTGTTATAACTTTTGATATGTCGTTACGACAGAACTATGAGTGTTTCGTCATTGACGTATTGGTAAATAAACATAATTGTAAATAATACAATCGCGGAGAAGCTACTAACAACTTTCTGTATGAAATCTATTTGAACAAACGTCGAAGTTAGGCAATTAAGTCGCACGCCGGACTCACTTGATGAAATTCGTATTGGACGAGTGGTCAACACAGCTTAACAACTCCGTTTAATGGATTTACCATTTAAATCAGTGCTATTAATAAATCTTCACTGGACGGATTTACCGTCCCTTAATACCTCAGAAGAGGTTCAGTGAATGTTATCCGGGATCGACTATTTAATATGGCCCTGCTGAGCCCTTACTTTCAGGAATATAATCATCAATTCTCTTTTTTAAATGTTAACGGAAAGCACATCGCGAATTTTCATAAATAATACCGCTGTAAACGAAATAAATTTTTGAGCAATGCTCAATATGTTCTCATTTGAAAGTTAAATTGTAGGACTTTAATTAATTAAATACTAAAAGAATCTACGTAATACACAGTACCAGTTGCCTTTTGGTTTTCTATCAAGTCCATTTTGTTTATTTGGATACTTTTCGAATGACCAAAACACGGGGTTTCATTGTAGCCATTAGCCAATTCATCGAAGCTTTTTCCTCAAAACCGCTCATTAATTCCATTACACTAACGGGCCCTTACCATTACCCGTAATTAAATTGTTTCGATTAAACAACTTTACCTTGAGATTACACGTGAAACATCCGGGACTGTTCTTTTATTCTTTTAAAATGACAAAAGGGGATTAAAAGCGTTTTCTAATTTAAATACGTTGTCATATTCAACGGTAAGATTAAATAAAATTCTTCGCTCCTGTGTATGAAAAGATACGTTAAGCTACTGAATTTGATTGTACTAATGTACAATCGAGTAGTACTGCTTAATATCCTAATAGGATATTAAGCAGTACTACTCGATTACTGCTTAATATTCTATTAGGATATTAAGCAGTACTACTCTATTGTACTAATGCTAATGTCAAGTGTACAATGAAGTCCAACTGCTTTATGTGCCCTTCTTCTTAATGATAACTTCTTTAAGACGTTTAAAAAAAACACTATAGCACTATCGTGTGCGCTAGCGACTCCACTAGCTAAGAGATTTACTCTCAATGGTCACCACCACTATTTAAATTCGTGGTAAACAGCCATAGCTTAAGCATAGAGGCCTAATTATGAGGTCCAAGCAATAAGCATTATATGTTTAACCAGTTTATTGGTGATTGTTTTATGTAGCCTAGTGATCAAATAATTTCTTTCTTGCCTTGTTACGTAAATTGAATGTTAGTACAATGTCCAAATGTCGCAAAAAACCCCAATCCCGTAAGTAATTTATACCAAAAAATCGCGTCATATATCGTCGGCTATCGCCATGTAATCTGTTGTATTGGATATTTTATTATAATATTTATCCATCGCCATTTTACGGCGTTCGGAGTCTTCGGGGAGTAATTTTTAGTAGAGCCCCGCTGCTATTTATGACAGCGTGGCTTAGAAACTATCGGTGCGCAACGGTTTATATATGGCACGTTGCAGACACAAGCTTACATTGATACATTATAATGCTCTCTTGATATTGTTTTGTTACCGTTAACATATTTTATGACAGTCCTGTCTTTATACAGCGTATTTAACAAAATTTGTTCTTATTTTACTGTTCTTATCATTTTAAATATGTGTTAGATATACTCGTATATTACAAATGTGTTATATTTCATTTTCAGATAAAAGGTGAAGAAGAATAGAAATGGCAACGAGCAACACTGCTCCGAAAGGTATGGTGGTAACACCGCACCATCTCGCTAGTCAGAGTGCGCTCAAAATACTTCGGGATGGAGGTACTGCTATGGAAGCCATGGTTGCTGCAGCGGCAACTATAGCTGTCCTCTATCCCCAGATGAATAGCATTGGCGGCGACGGGTTCTGGCTCATTGTACCTCCACAAGGAGATCCAGTCGTAATAGAGGGCTGCGGTGCCGCTGGAAGTTTAGCTACTTTCGATCTTTACAAAGGATACGATAAAATTCCATTAAGAGGTCCTAAATCAGCAATCACTGTAGCTGGAACTGTCGGAGGATGGGAGGAGGCGTTGAAGTATGTATCCGAAAACGGATACCAAAGAATGTCTATTTCGAAACTATTAGAAGATGCTATTAGTTACGCCGATGAAGGTTTTCCTGTGTCTTCGTATCAAGAAACTGCCAGTCGGGAATTCATGAAGAACGAGGTTATTTCCGAGGAATTCAAACGTGTGTTTCTGCCGGGTGGTGAAGTTCCGAAAACAGGAGAAAGGTTCTGTCAGAAAGCTTTAGCTAATACCTTAAGGGACTTAGCCGACAACGGACTAAATAGTTTCTATCGCGGCAAATTGGCGAAATTAATAGCGAAGGACATGGCGTCCCTTGGTATGCCAATCACAGACTCAGATCTTGCAAATTACTCGGCCGTTAGGCGAACTCCTTTGAGATTACAACATGAATACGGAGAGATTTTCAACCTTCCCCCACCCACTCAAGGCTTAGTTTCTTTGGCAATCCTTGGAATGTTAGATAAGTTACTTATCGACTGTCGACACGAAGGTCAATTTATTCACGCAACAGTCGAAGCTACAAAACAGGCATTTGTATTACGAGACCGGCATATAACCGACCCGACTCACATGAAAGTCGACGCCCAATCACTGTTAGCAAGTCACGCAATATCCGAAATGGCCGGTAATATCAGTCTTGATCAAGTATCTTCTGCGGGAAAAGGTATGGGCCCTGGGGACACGATTTGGATGGGCGTGATGGATAGCAAAGGGTATTCCGTATCGTTTATTCAAAGCGTTTACCATTGGTTTGGTAGCGGGGTTATATTACCCGAGACGGGCATACTGTGGCACAATCGGGGAGTTTCTTTTAAGTTGGAGAGAAATCACATACGATCGTTGGAGCCGGGGAAAAAGCCTTTCCATACTTTGAATCCAGCCGCTGCAAAACTTAAAGATGGTCGTCTCATGGTTTATGGAACTAGGGGTGGTGATGGACAACCGCAAATACAGGCAGCTCTTTTTTATAGATATGTTGTTCAAGGTTTGGATTTGCAGTCATCGGTGAATGCGCCAAGGTGGATATACGGGTCTCATAGTGGAGATAAAGATGACTATTTAAGGTTGGAGAATAGGTTTAGCGAAGATACATTGACTCATTTAAAACAAAGAGGACACAATATGGTCATGTTGTCTGCTTATACCGATGACGTAGGGCAAGCTGGGGCCTTAGTGAGACATACGAATGGAATGCTGGAAGGTGCTTTCGATCCTCGAAGCAATGGAAGTGCAGCTGGCTATTAGTTTGATGTATAGGTCTGATATCAAGCGAATATACATTGCAATAATTTCTAAATTAATATTACAGAAATTATATTCTTATTAATTTGCCATTCTGTATCCATAAAGTGATATTAACGGGGTTAATAAAAAATTTATTGTCAAGTATGATTTTACAAAAGAGTTATTTATTTATGTTCCTATTTATCACCGTAAAATCAGTCGTAAAAAAGCAAATGACCGCAAAAACTCAAATACGTGACCATTAATTTATGGCAGCCGTATTTTGGTAATATGAACAAAATTATACACCCGAGTTTGTGTAATGAAAAATCCATTTGGGATGACATAAACTGGCCTTCTCAGCACAAAGGATCAATGCAAACTAGCTATAAAACAATTTTCCAGAAATGTGCGATTTTACGATTAATTTAAGTGATGTGTGGGTATTGAATATGAATGATTTCGTAACAGATTTCGTAAAGATCATCAACTTGTTACTTTTGTTGTTTCGGCGAATGCATGCGCCAGCTTTTCATGCCGCTTTGCTACCGCATGTGTAAAACATTCATTATGCTCCCACGGTACAAATAAATTAAATTACTCATTGGTATTGCTAAGAAACCAGACGCTGATATTTTGATATGAAAATTTGTTCTTGCGATTTGGTTAACCGTAAATCAGCAGTGAGTGCTAAATGAACGAACATAGATAAATTACATTTCAGAGAAATTTTATCACTGTATATTATTAATTGAAAAATCGGATTACGAAAGTGGCAAGTCTACACAAGCCACTAATAAACCGTATGCAACCCAAAACTGTCAAACAGTCTCACTATAAACTGGAAGAGGCGACGCGAACCCAAAACTTGGTCGACTTAATATGTATCTAATAAACAGAGTTGGAACAGTAAATGAAGACGAATGCGGTCACTTCATTATTCTGAGAGTTTAATTTTGCTACGCAGCTATTCCGACCATTCATTCACATTAGCGCCAACCGGTGACAAATTAACGGATTTATTACCTTTTTACAACAGTGTTTTGAATCTACGTTCGTAATAGATTTTGTAACAGCCATGTCCTCTGATAGGTACTGTTAACATTTGACTTGAAATCTAATATGAATGTTGAGTGGTTTACGTAAGGTGAATCAACTACAATAGTTTATTCAATGAGAGCTGTAATGAATCATCTACTCGTATATGATGGTTAGGGCCTATTACTAATTTTATTATCAAAGGGATATGAGAAATTACTAAATACAATACTTGTTAATAAATAGTTATCGCTACTGATCTGTATAGTTTTGGAAAGTACCTAGTAGTGAAAAGATCTGTTTATCTTAATAGAACCACATAAAATATAGAAAATAGCGACACGACTACACAACCTTTAAAATTTTAACCCACTGGAAACCCAATAGCCGTCTCTTGGTGGGAAGAGTATACCAGTATACAAATTATGACGCTTACGGCTTCCAGAGAATGCGATACGAGATATTTTATGGTAACTAAAAGCTTTAAAATGTTACCCCTAAAGGAACACCGCGTGTTGCTCACACCTCAGATAAGATTGCAAAATTCAATATAGGTAGATATTCATAGATTCTACCAATAATTCAACAACAAGAGAAATTTTATAATATACGCGATGTGAACAGACGATCCGTGGGTAACCAAATTCAGACAGTTTTAATTATTCTCAGCCATAAATTACTTAGATTACAATAGAGAATAATTTTGTTTATAATCTGTAACAATTGTACATCTTAGGAACGGCGTGTTGAATTTGTTTTTGAATGAATAATGGATAAGCAAGAACAATATTCAACTTGGAACAATAGAGATTTGGTCGAGCGCTGCGCAGTCGAGTGGATTTAACAATATATTGTAACATATTAGCCTAGTTTTGATGTGTAGTGATATGTAAATTTTGGGTATCGTTTGTATTATTAGACTGAGTCTGTTAGTGCTAGTACAGTAATCGAGAAATAAATAACAAATTGAATTTGTCAGTAAGAGGCACATATTAAACACCTTGTAAGGTTTCTGCAGTTCGATTTGTAAGGCTGTACTTCTTTCTGTATTGTGGGTAATAAAGATCGTAGAACTTGATTTATAAATTAAATTAAAAACCATAACTTTATCATACGATGCGACAAGTACACTAAATAAACTACTAAATACATGTAATCTAAAGTACAAGTGTGCATGTAAATGTATTCTTATAAAATTATTTTTTTTTACATCTAAAAAAAATACCTGTGTTCCTCAAGCAATATTTCTTTTGAGTGGGAATCGCACCCAAGAGCCGGGGGCTGACGAGTTCACATAATTAACCACTAGATCAACGGGCCAGTGTATGATAATCTGTGGTAAAACAAAACCTGAAAATTATGTAACTGGTGAAATTAAACTTATCAGTAAGGATTTCAAGAACAGAAGATGGTGCCGCCTTTCAGACCATTGATTTCCATAAATTTAATAGAACATTTTTCAAGCTCATGTAACAAGGCACGTGACTTGACACAATGGGTTTATAGATTATGTAACAATAACAATGGCTTGTTCTGAACCTGTTCACAACATTTCATACGAGAATATTTCCCTTACGTAACATGAGCACCTACTGTCCGAAGTTACAAGCTTATTGTTAGCATTTTGGAACAGTTGCCTGTAAAACGATTTGTTTACAAGTAAGTATATAATTTGTTATTAAAATAATATTTTTTTTTATTTACTTGCATATTTCATTATGTTATATGTCTGTATTGCAGCTTACAGTAGTCGTGAAATTATGTTAAGCCAATATGAGAAATGCGGAGGGCAAACGTCCGGCATGTTTTTTTTCGGCTGATTGGAAGTGATCAAATGTATGAAGGTGATAGTTCCTCTTATATGTGACAATTATTATGGTAATAAGAAAATTGTTTTTGTAACAGCTGTTACAAAAACGGATTTTTTTATATTCATACCATTTTTCCCCTTGACGATCCGAAATTATTGGCGCTGTCATATCCACAATTGAAAGTCGAAAACTTTAGAGGTCTTTCTTTAAAATTCTTTTATTACATAGGACCTCTTTGTTATAGGGAGCTCGAATAGAAAAGCGACTTCGCAACGATCGGTGAATTAACTGCGTAGGAACAGTTTTAAATTAGACGATCTTTTTGAAATACACCCCTGCTATCCCGAACAGAAGTTTCCAATCATTCACGTTCAATGGACGTTAAGGGAGCGAAGGCTGCTATGTAAATTAGTGATTTATATTACAAATGGTACAATGGGAATTAATCAGTATTTATGTGTATCTACGTCTCCAAGCGTGTAGCGTTAGTGTCCTGCGATGTGATATAAGAAAGTTAAATACATTTTAAAAATATAATATCATTCGCAATAGCGAGTAGAGTAGTAGAATACTGTTTACATACATGAATTGAATGTCACTTTTCAGTTCGCTTTCTGTATTCATTTTCAAGTGAAACTTGTATATGTATCCGTACGCGAATGATTGTTTTTTTCTTTTTATTCTCCATTACCGTTCATTATACGAATTGACCACTGACCGATATAGATAAGGGAGGTCGTTCGTTCGAAATATAAATCAGATTTCGTTGTTTCAAAACCATTCGACGGATATCGGGGCGTCATGTTGCGGTCCGTTTAATGAGCTGGAAAATTAATTTATATCGTTTTTTAGTTATATGCGGGTGTGATTGCTTTGTTCGTGCCGTCCGTCTCGATGTTAACGCTTATCTACACGGTTGTTTGGTAAACATTTTATGGCTGGTTATAATTAATATATTTCGAAACGAAAGCGTGCACTTGTATTGTCCGTTCGGTGTTATACACAGAAGTTGTTACTGCAATAAATCATTGGTGCAATAATTAAATGCTGAAATTTTTGATATAAGGTTTTTGTCATACGAGTGGAATGTATTGTGTGAAATAACAGTCACATTGTTGAATGAAATGTATGTTAGAGTCGTTTGTTAATTAAATAAATAAGATTGCATTTTATACAAACGTATGTAAGAAATATATGAAAAGATCTGAACCGATCCTATGTTGAGGTAATGGACCAAGATACTCAATCTTTGTTTTCAATATCATTTATTCGTAGACAGTCATACATATATTTTCCATGCAAATGTATTCTGTCTAACCAAATATTTCTGATTAGAATGCAATATGAGTCACCAGAAATAGTCGTTTCATAAAATTACTTGTCCAGAGACAACACAAACCAACAGTACACTCGGAGTGGGTAAATAGCGTTACCCATAATTGAAGGAACGTGTATTCTATATTTAGTTACACTGTACAAAGCGTCCTAAATACCTCCATCCCTACAGCTTACGGTCTATAGATTGAGGATTAAATTAGGTACTTCGAGTCTGTATAATCGCTAATCCGATGGATACTTTTTTAAAAGAATACAAATATTGTTACAGGATAAGAGCAATTTTAATTTTAACATGAAATAACGGAAAAAAAGGTTAATTCACGCTGTTATGCCCGAAGATGTAAGTAGAGATGAAATAACATTTAAACGTAACATCACGCCTGTAACGCCACGATTCACCAGTTACGTTTACGTCCCACTATGGAATAGGTGGTGAGCCTATTGCCATGCATCGGGCACATATACACACTCAGAGCCACTACTAGAAAATCTAAATTAGAAAATTTTAGTAGTACTCGACCCGGGAATCGAACCCAGGACCTCCCGATCGGCAGTCGCATTTGCAACCAACACGACCACCGAGGCAGTCTATAAAACGAAAATAAAATATTCAGACTGGATAAAGAAATAGAGAGAGCGGCAGCAATAAAGAGAAAGAGAAATCCTTGTTTAAAAATGGTTTAAGAATCCAGATTTTTCGAATCACATTACCTACATTAGATTTTTGTATCGTATAATTCGTTGTGTAAAAAACGTAACCATTCCAAGGGTGCATGATGTTTATTTAATATATGCCAAAGTCATGAAAGTATCGTTGTTATATAACAGTGTTTATTATTGTGTCGTGTTCCGAGTCATTAACTGGCTTCCGTGAGCTGCGATTGTCATGCGTTCCTCTGCCCTTACGGTGTCACGCCACTCGTAATCACTTACATGTACATCGTGTTATCTTATCATCTGCATGTTTGCCGATCATTTTCCATGCTCACATCATGCGATGATTAACTACTTGTTTCGCATATCACTTCGCAGTCAACATTATTCACAGATCATTATGACGATGTGGATTAAAATATGCTTAAATATCAGGCAGTGGCAACCGCCTTTTGTTTTGCCAATCACCAAAATCAAGGATCCCGATTGTTAAAAGTTCTTTACTGTACTTAGTGAGTTAAATACATATTGCCATTTAAGTGACCTAAACAAACGTTATAAGTAACGAGTGACGAAGACATTTATTTCTTACTGGGTATGTATTATATCCTACAAGATAAATTAATAATTCACGGAGATCTGTAGCTGTGAGTTCGATTCCTATCCGGTACATGAATTTGTATGATGAACGTAAAGTATCGCTGGACATAAATAAAAAAATATATTTTAAGCTATCTTCTTCTTCCTCCTTTAACGGTACATGATTTTTTAGTTTTGATTTAAAAGTATATTTATATTAACATATATGTGTATATTTATTAGCTCTATGAAAATGATAGTTTATGCTACGCTTGCTTTTGTAGGAAACGACCGTATATAATATTTCCCGAGGTATATATTAACCAATGATTATTAAAATAAATATTATTAAGCACCGTGGTCAATTAGCCGTGGACAGATCACTCACTGCCCTCCAGCAATAACAAGCGAAACCGCCTGGTCACATGCAACGGTCACATTGACGTTCCAAGCACGAGCGCGTCACGCTTTACTCAACACGACAGCTCGTTCGAACTACAACGCGTCACGGCACGAGCGTTCGCACCCACACCTTATCTACGCTACACTTATTCGATCTCTGCTTGTGTGCAATAAGTGTGGCAACTTTCCCATACTTTATTGCATTGCACTAATTGTAACACATTCGCTGATGCAACTGCGTTGCATTACTGCATTGTTTTAACGACAATTAAGAGCCATGTGATCCCATTGTTCGTGGTTCGACCATTGTTATCGATTTTCCAGTTTCTCGCGAAACTCCCTCCGTGTGGATTTATGTAACGCACTAGGCGTAACGTTTGTTAGAAAAAGTTGTTAGTTAGAGACATAACTAATACTAGCGAAAGTGACATTATTTGTACATTTAAACGTTACATTTAGGTACGTGAGCCTATTTATACATAACGAAATAAAGAAATGAATAATCGAAATACATGTTAAAATGATTGAATGAAACAAGCGAAATAAATGAGTGATATGCTAAGAATGAATTAATTAAGGAAATGTTCGAATGAGGTAATGAAATAAACAAAATGAATAATTTGATATGAATGAATGAAAAAACTCAAGTAATAAAATAAAGAATATGCGGCTGCACCTGAGCCATGACTGCGGAAGAGGGTCGGGCAGGTGTCTGAATAAAATTTAATGCTAATTAGAACACAACAACTTGGACACATTTCGTGATAAACCGCCTAACCTTCTCTATACTAGTACCTACTTAGTTTTATTGCATATTATATTTTAAAATGTCGGAATAATAGTATTATACCATTAATGTCAGTTCTCAATGAAAAAACTAACTTATTTATGAAGCACACTTCCGGAAATATATGGTTGGTTTAAGACTTTATTTCTCTAAAGAACTTACAATAATTCACTAACAGAGAAATTAAACTTATGAACTAAATATATTTGTAGGTATCGACTGGCATAGTGGTGAATAATAATGATTGTAAA
>DWDU01001270.1:0-15127 GCA_018245575.1 Jemadia suekentonmiller
CCATAAGAAGTGGTCACTTCAAAATGATAGAAAAATGAATTACATTACACAGAAACTACTGGACATACTTTTATTAGGGCTACGTTACTCTTACACTCGGACACAAAATTCTATTATTTTTATATATATGCACTACAATACAAGGTATAAAAGCTCTTTATCGTTACTATGAGCGAAACAAATCGCAAACACAGCTTGTTTTAAAATTAATCTACGTATTATATCTATACATATATTAAATAAAATGTTTATCAGTCCAGTGATTTGAAACTAGAATACTTAGTCAAGTGTAGTATCGTACATACCACATCGCTCCATAATTCAATTTTCCATAAATAAGGTGTTCATTTGGTCATTTATTAATTTAGAAAATCACATTTTAAACTAAAGAGGGTAAATGTCGACATTTTTTAACCAGTTGTAATATTTATTGTGGACAATCCGCTTACCGTAGACTATAGGGAGAATTATGTTTATAAACAAACCTTTACACGATAACAGTCTTCCATAACAAATGAGCGCGGACATAAAATTTAATTACATTATCTCACATTGGACGTGTTGTAGGTAAAAATGTGTTTACACACGCAACGGTCGCGTGACGGGCCCGCTACGTACGCGGAACGCCGTTATGGCATCCTCGCCTTCGAACAGTCGAGTGTCGGTCAATTTACATTTAATGATGCCTATAAAAGGAATTTTACAACGCTAAATGTACTAAAGTGAAAAATGAAGGGTACGCATTTCCACCTCTGTTTTTATAAACTTAGAATAATTTATACTTAAGTTGTATTTTTACAGAATTTGGTAGTTTCATGTATAAATCAGCGATTTAAACGTAACTGACCAATAACGTATCCCATAATCGATGTCAAAACGTAACATCACGCCTATTATCCCCGAAGAGGTAGGCGGAGGTGTGTAGTACACTCCCACGTCCCACCAGTTAAGTTTACGTCCCACTATGGAATAGATGTTGAGCCTATTGCCATTCACCAGGCACAAATCCAGACTCCGAGCCAGTAGTAGAAAATTAAATTAGAAAAATTCTAAAGTGTCCGACCCGGGAATCGAACCCAGGACCTCTCGATCGGCAGTCGCGCTTGCAACCAACACGACCAACGAGGCGGTCAATGTCAAATATGAACAAATTCACAAGCAATAGAATAATCAAATAACCTATATGCAAGTACGTTGAACGTATATGCTTCACACGGTGCCCATTTGAATAGTTTTTAATTAATTTAGTTTCGAGCGGCGCTGTGAGCATAAAAATTGCAATAAAAATATACACGCTCCACGAATAACGGAATTGGCCGGCACGTGCGCCTGTTGTCTAGTGTGAAAGCGTAGTAACAAAATTGTATTCAAACGACTTGGCTTATGTATATTGTGAATTTATTCATATATTTCGAAGCAATTAAGGCTTCATTAAATTTTGTTTCCTCAGTTAATACATATTTGAATTTGTTGAAACAAAACAATACTTATTATGAAATGATAATGTATTTTTAATATAGGATCAGTTCGAGTACCTTACGTTAAATATAGTCTTTCATTGCGTGGAATTAAAAAATATTCTGTTTTGTAACTGAAAACAGAATGAAATTCTGGACAGAATTACGATTCTTTTTATTTTTGAATGTCACCGTAACCGCCAAGAGTCCAAAGATAGATTGAGATCATGTTATTCGCACTACAATTTGGTTAACATTGGTTAAAACAAAATTATGACCATAATGTGATGCGTGAAGCCCAAGCGGCTATGAGCGCCAGCACCTGATTATAGACGATGTCATTAAGTTGACCCTTACTAGGCTTACATAGAATCACTATAAACCATAAGTCTACTATTTTCCTTAATTTCGTCCTACTTCACTTCATATCACTATTTTGTTTCGGTAATCTTATGTGTCTATAGGCATAACCCCTAGAGGAGACCTGTGCCCAGCTGTGGACTGCAATGAGCTGATGATGGTGGTATACCTTACTTAGAGTCATATTGTCAAACATTGATATTGTACCGAACAAGAAAAGGAACAAACTGGATTTTTTGAAGACAAGGTTTTGTTGTAACAAAATAACCTTTAATAAATAAGAAACATTTAAAATAAAGGAAAAATCTTGTGAACAGATTGTAGTTTTCACGCGAACAAAGTCGAGAAGTCAACTTGTTAATGTTATATAACAGGTACACAAACGTTAAAGGAATGGTCACGAAATGCTTGGATTATAACTTTATTCTTGGGTTGTAAACTGTTCCTATGTTACAACTATTTACAGTGCGAAATATCCTTTAGCACTCTAATGAATGGTTCCTTATAGCAGGTCACCGCGAGCCATTTAGAACAGTGCCTATTGTGTTTGAGATGTTTAAATCAGGTTAAGATAATCTACTACAATATATGATGAGCAAGCATACTAAAATAGTATTGTTGCGATTTTTCAACACATTACATTGCCCACGTTGCTGGTGTAATGGAAATTATATTAGTCGGTACTCAATCGCTTATCGAACGTAGGCTTAATTCTGTATGGATCATACCCCCGTAAGATACCTAGCGTGATGAGTTAATAAGACGTAAAAGTCCTTGTACCTAAATGTGCTAGTGCATAGGTGTCAAACTCAAAAGCTAACTTGGGCCAAATAAACAATGCTTAAATTCAGGTGGGCCGCAAAAAATCAATGTTCATAGAAACAAATATTATTGTTTTGACCAGTACATTGTAATAAACTTATATAAAGTTACATTATTGTGTACATCCTGATACTTGGCATCTCTTCTCAGATACTATCTTTCATATTTCGGGAGAAATTTGATTGGCCGAGACTACTTTCAAAATTGACCCAACATGAGCGTTGTTAATAAAGTTTCAGACAGGAGATTTATTTCCTTTCATAAAATATAGTAAAAAATAATTGCTGGCACTAATAAGTACTTTCGCGCCTGTTGCTTACTTTTGTGCGGGAAATGATTAGGAATCCGCATTACAACAGCAAGTAAATCAATTAGTAAATATTATTCCAGCGACAAATATATTATAATTTTATATTCTGGTTTCATTTCTAATTTACATTTCTATTTTATTTTTACTTTTCGTGGGATATGTCGACTGGGCCCCAAAAATGTTCATCTCGGGCCGCATGCGGCGCGTAGGCCGCGAGTTTGACAGCCCTGTGCTAGTGTATTGAGTTAGTGGAGAATAAAATGAACTAGGAACATAAATCTTGCGGTGGCAAATGAATTGTTTGCTAACTCAAGCAACCGCGTGCCAGTTGGAATGGTGCCTATTATGTGAGCGGCTAAACTAAGACCAAGTTAATCTACTAAGCTTGAACCCGCACATTCTTTGACTCGACCTGTTTCACCTAATGTTAGACAGTTTTAATAAAATATTGTGAGCGTACTGTCTTATTGTAATTTATGTTGGAGATAAGTGAGGTTCATTTAATATCGCTAACCCTGTGGATTTTTTCTTCATAGTAGAAGCAATAACGTTTTTATTAGGTTTGTGCTAACGATGGCAGTTTCAGTATTGAGAATGTAGACTGTGTTGTAAAAATTCTTTTATTTTATAAAGTAAATATGTCGCAGTTCGCAAACATTTCAGAAATCTCTCAGTATCATTTTTCTCTTCACTTTATACACTTCAACGGTAAATATAGGTAAATAATAACAATATGCACAAAACATATCAGAGTGTCAGAAGTTTCTGGACCTCACCGAAAGTGTAGGCGGGGGATATAAGCAGTACATTTCCACGTTTCACCACTTTACGTCCCATAGTGGGCTATTGAGTCAGCCTATTGCCATACACCGGCCACAAATTTCAAGTTATAGAAACCCAACAGCAGCCGATCCGCGGATTGAACCCTGGACTTCTCCCTCAACAAATGCGCTTCGAGCACTCAACGAACGACACAGTCGAACTTTATAAACGTCAATTAAGCTTATTTTTAAGCGTCTGTTAAAACAAAATAAATGTGAAACATACATTTTCGATGTTATGAAGTATTTGTAGGCACAATATTCGCGTATGAAAATCCTATAGAAAATGACAAAAAACTAGTCTCCCGTTGTCGACGCCGTACACCCGGCATTCGCATTTTACTTGCAAATTGCTTATCCATCGATACCGGCACGCCGACAGACTATCTCGTGTACATAATAACGTAATATAGTTACGTCTATATATATGTACGTGCGCAGTCATTACCTGGTATTGTGTTCCTTTTTGGCTTATCGATCTGTTTGTTTGATATAGTTGAGTAAATGAAGTATTTTAATTCACATTGTAATTTTGCTGTAAATATTTCAATATCCACGTGATTTTCTTCTATGTCGGCATATGCTAGAACTAAATCCATTTGGTGGAACTGGTGTTATAGAATTAAAATTATACTGCACTGTGTAATTCTTGTTACATTTCGATTGCTTCTGGCGCTAAATTTTACTTATTCTATTTGAAAAGGTTTGAACACGGATTTCCTCCTGTCAAGTCGGAGCGGAGAGGCGGTCGGTGCCGTCGCCTCGTCTTCCATACAATCGAAAATTTCTTATTCAGTTATTTCTTGAGAAGTGTTTGGGATTTCCTTTTCGAGAGGAAGTTTTAAGCCGGCAGTAAATTATTCGTTCGACAGGTGAGGCCGTAAAGGCAAGATTTACGCCTAAGGGCACACCGGCGAGCCTTCCCTTGATAAGACGTATATTACCTAGCAAGTAACGCTTTCTATAAGCACCCATCGGGGACGGACCTCGTGATGTAGGACTCTCCAACTAAAGCGAATAAACTTCCAACGATAAATCGGAAACTTTACTTATCGCCTTCCAAAATTTGCGGGTGCAAATCGTACTGGCGCCACGAAACAAAGGTTCCACTATTCCGCTGCGCCGAACCAAAGCTAATGGATTACGTTCGTAAATTCGTCAGCTGTCATAAATTACATGTGAACATACCAAATAGAAAAATGCCAGCGGAATAAAATACGGCAGGCATTACCGGCTTGTGTGACGTCAAAAATGTAGCGCGACGGCGGGGATAGCTATGGTTTTATTATTTCGTACAATAAAATTCGTTTAAAAGTTGGAGGGCATTCAAATCGTTCAGTGGGGCACTGCCAGCGCAGTCCTAATCATTGTTAGCGTTATTGTGACTTGGCGAAGAATATAAAGTGCCTGCCTTGTCTTCAGAACGAATTTCCAACTTTTTAATTGATTGTCAATTGTTGTTCGAATGTACTTCTCGGATAAATTGTCTTTTAAAGTTGGATTTTAAAATGGCTTATACTAATGAAAGAACGACCTTTCGACCGAGATTTTTCCTTGCCTTTACATACTTTTTTTCGAACTTTTTCATCTTTCTACTGTCTGGCCTGTTTGACACCGGCCTCCTTTCTGAAGAACACTCGGTTAATTGAATGTAGTAAACATTGATTTAGCGGCGTTGGATATTGTTGAATTTTGACATAAAGTGACTGTAGTAATCCACCATTCTACCATATACGTGCCATGGAATAGGGGGTCAGCTTCATAGGCCACAATCTCAGACATGGAATCACTAGTGAGAATTTCAAGTTCCTTACTTGAAATTACCAGTTGCAACAGTCGCGCTCGTAACCACTAATCAAACGAGGCATTTGGAGGCAGGTGTTTGCATTTAACTTTTTAATATCATTTAATAAAACAAAATTAAACTTATACGTAAAGTAGTGGGGATCAGATTACTATTAAGTTCGTCCATAAACAGTTACAAAATTAAATGGCGTAGTAAAATAAGTGCATTAGCGTGATCCTTTATTTCTACTTAATGTTTTGTAAGTGCTTACACATGATCATATATGTATGTACATTCTTAAATCACGTTTGTTTTTTAGTATGCCCCTTGTCGTTTTGGATCTATCCGAGATCCTTCTTCATGAGCTCCCGTCGATTGCAGCGAGATTTCGGCGGCGACTCCGCCGAGTGTCCCCGGCTAGTTATTGCTTCAGTTCGGGCAGATTGCCAATTATTATAATGTGGTGTAAATTAATTTAGTTATTCATATATTATAATGACAAAACAGTTATACAATGTGAATGGTGTTGAAATAAGTCAATAAATAAGTCAGATATTTGCCTAAGGTCAATTAGGAGTCTTTGAAATCTATGTGCGATTATTAAGATAGTGATTTATGAAGAATGTCGGCAACGTCCGGTCTGTAAGGATAGAGATATTTGGCACTTGGTGTTCTCTGCCTACACCGTAACGGATCTGGTGCGACGATATAATGATAACAGCCATATGTAACTGGGGAACGTTTGACGTATTTATTGGATCGAAAGCATCGTAGCAAACCACAGCTGCTTCAACGTCGAGTGCATGAAGTAAGGGCGTGACCTGTTATTCGGTTCGAGTGCTCTACGGGACGCCAGGCATTCTGGCCAGTTTATTGAATTACATTCTGTGTCAATTCAAATAGATATGATGATAGTATTTGAAATAATATTACGTTAGATTAATAAATAACCAGCATTAAAGCATTATTACTTTGTTTATTATTAACCGCATAAAATTATCAGTATATCTATAGACAATTATGTTACAGTTTTTGTTTAAGCAGTCTAAATATTTTATATGTTTGTATAACATTTTACGACAAGGTAGAGATTGAAAAATACTTCAGGTATCTGCGATAAGAGTGCTCATTCCGAAGCTAATGCAAAACTAAATTTCAATTGACTGCTTTATGTAGCAGTGAGCTCAGCAAAAATCTGGAAATTTAAATTTCAAGTAGATCTCGCGTGGTGCGATGCATTGATGAACGTAAAACATTGAGAGGATTTATCGAATCGAACGGAGCGGAGAGAGCCATGAAGCGCTTCGGCATTGGATTTATCAAGTGTCGAATTTACTGACCTTTGGCTACACTCGAGTACCTTGTGGGATGCCAGGTGTTTTGTACAATTCGGAAATAAACGTTACTGGAGTATTTTGAGTTATACGATTTGTTAGAAGATTATCTAACACAATTATGTCGATGGAAATAAAATATGCATTTTTTTTATTGAAACATTAATACGCCACGCCTCGGTCGAGAGATTTTGAGCGCGACTGTAGACTAAAAGGTCCTAGGTTCGAATCCCGCGTCGGGTACCAAATCGAATTTTTCTAACTTAGAGTTTCTAGTAGAGGCTCGGAGTTTATATTTGCTCCCGGTGTATGGCAATAAGTCCGACACTTATGCCACGATATGACGTAAGCGTAACTAGTGAAACGTGGAACTGTACTATACTCTTCTGCCTAACTCATCAGGCATTAAAGGCATGATGTTTCATTTTTTAGTAATCATATTTATTCAGTTTCAGGTTGTCTACAGATGAGTTGTTACTGCCAAGGATTGAGATGGTCGCCTATAAAGTATACACATGCGCTATTATAAACGTACCAAATACGCTCGTGTATGGAGTCTTGCTATCAGCTGTGGGATGGATTTACCAAGTAGACGCTTTGACTCCGTGGAGCATTGAGCCAAAAGATTAATAGGTAAAGAAAACTTCAATAAGGCTAGCATACAGAACTTGGAACATCGACGTCATGTTGCTCGTTTAGCAGTGTTCTACAGGATACATTTTCGGGAGTGTCCAATACAGCTCCATAATCCGGCAACGCGGTAACTGAAACTCTGTTTTAGTATCTGGTGTCCAGACGTATAGACGTACGACGGGCTTCCATCCATTTCAGGTAGACTTACCGCTAACCAGCACGTAGTGGTTTTCTTCACCGTTCCTGATTCGTCCGCCCAAGGTTCCACTCGTTGGGCCGACGAATCAGGAACGATGATGCCCTGCTTTCGTCTGTGTTTCCCGATAGTTTCTCTTCTCTGTTTTCCCGCTGGGCCTCTTCAAATTTAAGGTGCTTAGGCATTTATTAGGCAAGTATGATACATCATAGGCCATATCCTTGCTTTTCATCAGACAAGACTGTGGCCAAATACTAGCCTATACTGTATTAAAAAATATAAATTGCGCAATCATACACTAGGTTTGAATATATGCAGATTGTAGATAGAAAGATTCATATAAAACTCCTGTACTAGTAGGTATCTGAATTCATAAATTTTTGGGTAATTCGATGGCAGTAAATCATGACTTGCAATGCATTGGTGATATCTTACGTGTTGAAAATGTCCATAGGCGTCGGTGGTTACTTACCATCAAGTGGCCCATTTGCCTATTTATGAATGTAAGAATTTCTTGATTTTTTCCATATTTATATTTCAGCTATTAAGATATAGCTTTTGACGTTATAATAGCAATAGCCATAAATTATTTACAGTCAGAGCGATTAATGCGCCAATCTCATAAATTGCGACACGGCACTAAGACAAATAGATGTGTCACTAACAATACTACTGCTTCTAAAAACGTTTTGCCACACGTGTAATTCTACAAGTAATTTATTACTAATTTCCGATTTTAAAAACAACGAGCTGTGTTCAGCAATTAACGGAAACTCGTGAAATTGTATACATGATAACGAAGAGAAAGTTACGGATACAAAGAAACATAAAGAGGAGATAAACAAAATAATGGCCGGGTTTAAACGAATACTGCTACACTACATTTGTACTAATCTGAATTGACTTTATGTTCGTGCGTCAAATCAAATGTCGTATTTTCAAAAAATATTGCGAAATATTATTATATTATTGAGACATTTCTAGGTTGTAACCAGATAACGTTGAGGCTAATTCACATCGACTGCTTAGTGTTTGGGTCATTAGTTACATGTAACCGACGCTCTCGATACGCTAATGTTACTAATAGTCCAGCAATTACATTTCAAGTTCCTGCTATATTGTTTACTTTATAGGAAATATATATGTATAATATATCAATTTACTATGGTATCACTGTCATAGATAATACATTATACGTCTGTATCATTTATAAAATCTACCGTAGAAAGTCGAAAAAGATGTTTTTCGGACAGGTATTTCTAAGCGCTCGTTAGGAAAAACTTGTGTGCAGTAGTGTACTGGATCAGCCTGGTGATAGGATTTTTTTTATTAGCTGTACATTTTTGTTCCCTGATAAAATAGGGAGCAAAATATTAAATTTACACTTATTTACAAACAAGTAGATGTAATGGTAACAATTGTATAAAATGTTGTTAAGCGGTGACCACAGTGTTATCATTTCAGTCCGTTTGCGTGCAGTTTGCATAAAATTTTCCATTGATTTTTAAATTAAGACACCTTGCTGCGAATTAAAAATGAAACGTGGCTCGAATAAAAAAATTACTATTTGGCAAATAACCAATCATATGGATTTAATCGCGGAGTTTATTCGTAGACTTTATGCTACAGGAATCATACATATGAAGCGATTGATTTTAAATTTTTATCAGTCCTTTTATCTGGTCGATTCAAACGTTATTGAACGCTATGTCTGATTAGGACGTTGTGTGTTTGAAAATCTGTGTGCGCTGCTTTGTGAACAATGCGAATTGTGGTTTGTTTAAATCGTATAAATGTTTGTTTTGCTTGGTAAAGGAAGTTGGGGATGGTACCGAAACATTTTGGTCTGCAAAAATTTCCGAGTTCGTGTAGCGCGGCGACCGCTGCTCGTTTTAATTGATGAATGTGGGACGTTCCCGTGAAACGTTTCGGACAAGAGTGGAAATGCCAATAAGGGACACTATTGATAGTCCCGCGCAATGCAGTCTTGATGACAATCGGAGCCCACGCAGGGATTAACGCTTACACTGCATCGACTGCTGTAGCATACGTGGTATGTGAAATGTTTTGTACGAATGAAATGTGCACCATTCCACCGAGAGAATTCTCTTTAAAAGCTCTCTCTTGTATATATTACAGTACAATTTAATGAAACACAATCTAAAATTGGATTGTCAAGTTTCATAAGGATTAGTAAGGGCCTTTGCCTTTACATAAACTAAAAGCTTAGTAAGCTATAGTTTTAGCAGTTGCAAGCGATAACAACCTGGTTGTACAAAACGATGTATCATAATTAATATCACTATATACAAAATAAACCTGACTATATTTTTTTCTAAAACCAATAAACAGCTGTGTTTTATATGTTATGTATAAATGTACAGGAACTGTAGGCATATTAGTAAGCTTAGCTTTTGAATGGACACTTTCTTAACAAGTCGACGTAAGCCGGATATGCGTTTACGATGAAACTTGGATAAGACGCTTAAAAACAATAGGTAAAAGTTTCATAGTGCACGGGCTACTCGCGCTTGTTAGATACGTATATTTAATACGTATATCTAATAAAATTATAAATATTTTATTTATTCTGAGGAATAATTTTAGTGTTTGTACTAGTTCAAACTGAATAACATTCGTATTGACGATACTATTACTGGCGAATTATAAAGTTTTTTTTTTATTGTGACAAAAAAAAGTAACGAGTTCAGTTCAGTTAGTTACATGAAGAGTAATGAGTGAGCATGTAAGAGTACTGCGCAGGGACCATTACCTGGTTTCCCGCCAAAACCTAAGGTACTGTTATATCAGTTTCTTACCGAATATACTTATTTTATTTTATAATTATAGCGTTAAAGTTATATTAACGTAAATAGTATTATTATTCTTTGTTTGTGTCCCATCCATTATACATATTATGGTATAATATAATGTATAAACCTAACATCAGAAGTGGGATAAATCTGACAAGCGCATTATTACTATGATATTGAGTAGATGTGGTCTGGTCAGGAAATTATTATAGCGAGCGAGTCCATCAATCCTGCCAGAATATACACATCTACTTATGTACATAGTTAATGGTTTCTTGTGGAAACTAACCAACTACTAGGACGTGGTTTTTTAGATATAAGAATTAAGCTGATTTAGATGTTCTGCTTAGAATTCAGATTTATATATTCTAGTAGTGGCTGGGTGTCTGGATATGTGCCCGGTGTATGGCAATAGGGTCACCACCTATTCCATAGTGGGACGTAAACGTGGCAGTGTTCTACATTATTCTACCTACCTCTTAGGAGATTACAGGCGTGAAATTACGTTTAGATATCCAGCGTCATCAGAATTTACCTCTTTTAAATAGTTCATGTAGAAGCAGCGCGACAGTTTTTTAAGAAAAGGAATATGTGTCCCTCCATCACCTCTGCCTATCCTTTAAGAAACGTAGTGTAACACTACCATTATAGTATGTAGGTGTTTCCGAGGATATGTTGATATACAGCCAGCGATGCTTATATTATTAGTATAGTATATGGTTATATAGTTAGTATTGACCATTGTAGAAATATATGACAGTGCTTAAAATCTATTACCAATAGAGGAGTTAGTTAATAACCCGTTGCAGATCGGTCTGTAACAGTTTGTCGCAGTACGCTAGACATCTGTCTATTTGCGAAGAGATTCAAGAAGTGTCTCTAAAACTGAAAGGTCATTATTGTATCTCAGAAGTCATAGACATATATATATTTATTAAGGTGTGAGGAACGATCTAAAATTTTCGACCAGAGCTCTAGAAAGTATTTTTAATATTTAACGCTTTTGTTTTGTTTGTAACATCAGATAAAATAAAGATACGACAACATGAGAAATCTTTTACGCGCCCCAAAATACAGTAATAGGTATATCCTCGTGAGAAAATGTCAAAAATTTAATCAGGCCCGATCGCCGGCCGCATTATTAGCGGCGTCATATTGAACTGACGCGGAGCGATCGCTTTCCTCCCGAGGGCTTTATTAAATCAATCTGACGTGCTACTACTGCGCTACGAGGTCTCCTTAGTGCGTTTAGGGCACTATTCAGATTTCCAGGACCTTTGAATACAGATGAGAATCGTATTTTGTAAGAGAAATACGAGTGACAGTAAAAATAATATTTTCAAAACTGCCCGCTGTACCGTGATTAAAAAAATGTTCTCGAAGTGTATAGTCACCATGGCAAAACAAATTGTAAAGTAACAATTTAGATTTAGAAAAATATAATATCGGTGTAAAAATTGCGGTAATGAATTGTGAATTCATTTCATCATTAATAGTTCTGTAACAACACACGATATTTAATAACTCCGAGCTAAATGTCGTTATTATGTTGAACTAAACGCAAAACCACTGCCTTTTCGATAATAACTACCCGTTTCGTAGCAGTGATGTTTACAGAGTTAATATTAGCTCATAGCGAATATAATAATTGATAATATTTTTCTATTTTTACGATCTAGAGTAAATTTTAAATTTTTTTTTTGTATTGGAAATAGGAAAACGGACTGAATGAATTAGGATTTTAAGAGATCGTGCATTTTTTATTTCTAATGGACGATTATGCTGACACAGTTATTATCTACCTACATTTAATCCAATAGTACTCGTACTCCCAAAAAGTCCAATACTGCATGACCAAGGATTTGAACCCGGGACCTCTCGATCCGCAGTCGCACATCCCACTGCTCGAACAACGAGCAGCCAATAAATTTTATAGAAACAATATATTCATTCAACAAAAGTACTTTCTACATCTGCTGTGCCTTCTGTGTGTATAAATCGCCTTATACGCCTGTATTAAATATCTCTATACGCTGGTTCCATTTTGGATTGTGTTCAAATTATTTCACTTTAATGACTACAAAATCTCCACGCCATCAATATTAATGCGGTCAACATAAAAAACGGCGACAGTATCTAAGCTTTTAACAAGTTTTTCTCATAAAGCTGTGCAGGAAACTAGTTTATCAGTAGTGAATCCCAGTTAATGAATAATAACGAAGCGTTCGCTTTAGCACCGGCCGATATAAATGCAATTGTATGCAGACTTCTTTATGTTAGAGAATTATAAAACGTTATACTGTAGTCTAGAGTCTTCTTCTAATCTAGACTGTGTCATGTTGACACGATTTTTTTTATGAATAGTTATAATTGTGTTTGTGTCTCTAAGGTACATCTGAATAAGTCTTATAATTTATCAGCTTACTACATAAAGACAACTACAAATATGATTATGTATTAGTCAAAATAGATACATTATCTGCACTTGCGGTCATATGTTCTTGACGATATGTTTTACCGCACATTTGGTTTTCCACGTACCTATAAGCGTACGTAGTCTTTCTGGGCCTAAACAGATTATAAATCAATTGGTTAAAAATCAATAATTATTTACTAAAATAATTCTGAACATAAGTAGTAGTAACTAATAAAGAATTAAACTAATTACGGGCATAACCCGTTACACTATGCCCAGCAATGGACTGCGATAGGCTGAAGATGATGATTATGAAAAAGAAGACAATGCTCTCATGTCGTTTATTGGTACATTACAAAGTCGTCACGCCGCGTTCCGTACGACGTAGACAGAGGCCACCGAGTACGTAAAAGCTATTCTTACAGACAACCTGCTCCTTTCACATTCATCACTCTCCCGGGACAAGCACGCCGGTTTGCAGGCTTCGGAGTTCCCTAACAGCCAGTATCTGGACTAACTCATAACATTAATTAATATTGTTATTTCCGAATTTATAGCAAAATATTATACTGTGATGTAGAATTTATAGAACTAGGGCATTATAATGGGATTTTATTGTGACCAATAGGGAGAATTACATTTAGCTTAATGACAGATAGTATATTTACAGCTGTTTAGTAAAGCTCTAAATGAACTTGTATGCCGATTATGTATATTGTAAACCGATATTTCTATTTTATTTTATTATCCCAAGGCCCACATTTTACAATTATATATATATGCGTTATAAATATTAACTATTTTAAAATCTTCTACATTGACTATATTAATTGTTAATTCTCGCAGAATACTAAAAAAAATTTTACATCAATCTTTAGGACCATTGCCATCAATGGTAACTTACAAATTTTTTACCCACGCGTCAACCTTGACCTTTTCGCTCTAAGATCACTGGGAATAATACAATGAATCTAAGAATCGGTCACATTTTCATATACGAGTACATACATCATCCCTCGACGGAAATAATTATTCCTAGTAAAACACATGACGTCGAAATCTCTACTTATTTACTCAAAATGTCAGTGACAGAAAGTTTCCACTTTATATTTAACTGTTGTGTGGTAAAAATCCAATTGTATGCGGGCAGCGCTGGCCGGCAGCGGTGACCGCATTTTGTCGGCGCAATCATATTGCGCGAGACAATACGGAGCTACTCGTATTAGGTTTGATGAAATACCGTTGCAACTAAATATTTTTATTAAGTTAACATTTTTACAATATTTATGGGCCCACGTTTGACTACAATCTAGCCTGATGGTAAGCGTGATTTAGACTAGGATGTAAAGCTTCTTAGGAAAGTGTCTATTCACTATTTTATTGAATAAATAACGTAAATTCATAAACACGTTTCGTAGTTATTGATGGGGCATAGATTTTCAGTGACATACGCCTTATGGCTGACAATCTGGCTACTATGACCGATTATATTGTTTGAGTACAAAACGCTAAGAGTTACTAAGACAAGTTTGGAGTTTATTCTCATTTAGGTATATAGTAAAGGGCTTGCTATTATCTTTAAGGTCGAATACCTAGAAAAAAGATTTTGGGTTTGAAATGGAACTAAGGGTAGCGTCGGTAATAGTGGAATGGTGGTGGAATAATAATATGCTTTTAGGTAGAAGGAAGGAGAATCATATAGAATAGTATAATATAATATAGAATATGCTATGCATGGTAATACAAACATTTGCGCCGTTGGGAATCGAACTCAGACCCTGTGCGCAGCGGACCACAGGGATCGCGGCAATAGATACCACTAGCTATTGTGATTACTCGCATCTTCAGAAATGTCTGTGGAGCAGAGTTGGCAGACCGGATAAATTAATATACGAATGATTCGGCGTAGATTGCGTTACGACTCTGGGTTATTGTTTGCAGGACTGTACGAAAGTTGTCCGATGGGCTTTTGTCACAATATTTCTCTACGGACAATCAGGTAGATATTACATTTCTTATTACCATTGTACTAGATACACAAAGCAACGAACATATTAAATTTTACTTGTGAAAAAGTTTCACTTCAATCTGTCCGGTGAATTTAAGACAACAACAACGTAACATCACGCCTGTAATCCCCGAAGAGGTAGGCAGAGGAATGTAGAACATTCCCACTGAA
>DWDU01001271.1:0-15126 GCA_018245575.1 Jemadia suekentonmiller
ATTTCTTTTCCAAATAAATGTAATTCGTGAAAGTTTGTATTTGTTACAAAGAGAATCGAGTAAATCAAGGTAACGAAGTCATCCGTTATCAGCCACTCGGGCATTTTTCTCGCCTATCAACAGTGTTCATCATTCGTGCTCGCTATATTCCTGTTATGTAAACGAAAGTGATACAGTGCCGATGTTTGTATTACGAATACACATATGACTAAGTCATAGGTTTAAAAGTTTCCACATTGCATTGCATTTTTATTCATTTTGTCATTTGACACGTTATTTTTATTATGATATCATCACGCCAGGTCCATTGCAAGGTGCGCAAAGAACAGCAAAGAAATGTTAAATACTTACAGACTTGATGCGCATCTTTTGTATTCGTCATTCTCTCATTACGTAATACCCTCCTACAGTTACAAATAACTGTATATTACTATGATCGTTATATCATACAGGTCTTACCGTAATAAAGAAGTTCCTCTCTAACTGTCATTAAATCATCATCATCAGCGTATTGCAGTCAACTGCTGGGCATAGGTTTCTCCTGAGGTGTTATGCCCATAATCCCCACGCTGGCCATGCAGGTGCGGATCGCAGAGCACAGCTTCTCGCACCGCCTGCACTGCTGCCCCTTAGGCGGCCAGGGCACATAGATGTGCCCAGGCAGACCTATCATCCTACAATCTACCTACAATACTACTTGTAAGGTGACTAGGTAAGCAAGATATAGGCTACAATGTAACTCACTGGCCTGGAAAGTGTTTATTATCCTTCATAGATCTTCGCTGTTAGTCCAACTTAACGGAGACATCTGTTACATGATAAATGAACCGTTGCATTGCACTGATATCTTTTGTAAACCTTAAAAATTTAACATTTGTTGTCATATGCCAGGACTTTTGGCGGTATAATTATAGTGATTTCCTGCTACATGAGAACAATCAAAACAGGCAATAAAGCAAATATTGACTAAATGACCAAACCGTCAATTAGTATCGAACTGTTAATGCGGCATTAAAATTCTTCAGTACCGCCAACAGTATGCGATCAGAATATTATTGAGAACATGTGATATTTCACGAGATTATTTTCACACACACTGTATATTTTCCGCTTTTATACTATATATTAGATAGTACTTTGAAAAATATTGTGTTGACGGGCAGCGTTAAAAATGTCCCGTCGTGTAGCAGTTGTTACATGATAAATGCGAAGCGTCAATGCACTGATCGGGCCCACGTTGGCGCGAGTGAGAAATGACCGGTCCCCATTTGACGTATGGCGAGCGATAATTCTCACACTTGTTTTCATCTTCACAAAGGTGACTAGTATAACAAAGTTTTGTTGATACGAAAAACAATGTTCGTTATAAAATATAACCATATTTTTGTCAATTTTCAAAGTTGCTCTATATGTTGGCTACCCATAGTAAACTGTATAGTCTTGGGAAAATCTTATTGAGTTTTATCTTTACAAAAGTTGACTGAGCAATATTATTAGCAAAAGATTGCCAGTCTTGAAATTCGTTTTGAGATCTGTTTGCTGGTATGCTAAGGCTTAATTCATACCCCAATATTATCCTGTCCAGCATATCTTTATACAATAATAAGGCTACTACTGTTGTGAAAATATATAAATGACGAATTATTTTGTTTCTGTAATGTACGTACATATTCACGCCAGGACCCTTACGGGGTAGGCAGTAATGTTGCTGTAATGTAGTTTCAATATTGTTTTGTTTACCGTCTATTGTTGGAGGTCATTTGTATACCTAATATTTATTATACTGTCTCATAAACTTTTATGTCTAATGAGATAGCACTCGCTGTGAAAAAAACATTCAATGTATACCGCTAGAGGCCTGAAGGCTACAGAAATGGGCAATTTATCTTCACTGAGCTGAAACTTTACATATAACCGTTATAACCAGCGTAAATCGTGGGTTTTATTACTGGGCCAGAGGAATTATGATATCGTTAAAGCGTATAAAAATTGTATAAGTATACATCTCAAGTAGGTAAGTCGGACAACTTTAATGGAAATTCTGGAATCATCGACATTGAGATTTGCTTCTTGTCTATTGCGAATGTCATTTATTTAATTTTATGCAAGGTGTTGGAGCTATTTAGTGGAGCACGCAGCTCGGTATGTGAAGAGTAGAACGCCCTTCGGCTAGTGGAGATAGCGATCTGCGAAATACTGCAACGCAGAGGGCGGATGCGGTAGGCAGAGTACGGGGCGTGATGATGCTGACTAAGAGACGGCTTTGTCCAGCCCTGATCTGACACGGACTATTAATGATGATGATACAAGAAGGAAACATCCGTGAAGGCATTATTTCAAGTAGTAACTGTTATACAAACATACTTTGTTGAATTTTTGCTTAAGAGTTTTTTTCAACTTGAAGTCAATGCCGTTTGCGTCAGAAAAACTGAACAGTGAACTGGATTATATGATGTATATCTGGAGCTGGAACATGACTTGCAAAACGTGCAAAGTAAGCATTGATGATTTTTGACTAGATATTACAAAAAAGTACATAAATATTTAAGCGTAATTTTAGTTGATTGAGGAGACCTTATAACAAAATATCTCATGATTTCAAAATGACAACAGGAAACTCCTGGAATACAAGGTCTACAAACGTATGGAGCAGGGAATATATAAACTAAGTTATGTCCCATTACTCGGCTTTCGAAAGCTTATCCATGGGTATCTATGCATGTCTGATTTTAGATGAATTAGTTATTGAAATATACTGTTTACGAACAATTCATAAACACGACCCACGCTGGGCCAGCGTTGGGTCGTTAACTCCTCTCATCCAGACAGGAGACTCTTGTCCAACAGTGGTACGATAAAGAGCTCAGTGACGATTATGACGAACAGTTCGACGGTATACGAATTATAACACTGCGAAGTTACAGTTAATCTAATTTATGAGCAGACCTTAAAACGCAAAGAGACCACAACAGTGATGTTTATTTAAGGAAATTCCTTCCGGTAATTTATTTTACTGCTCTTTTTTTCCCACAACGACCAATTAAACGGAGGTAATTATACAGACTTGGCGGGATATTTTCTACAGGATGATAAAATAATATTTGAATTCCTTAAAGGTAGTTAAGTTAGATAAAATAAATGTTCGGGGAAGTGATCTTTTTGTCTTGCCTTTGTCTCTTTTAACGAATAATGATGTGTATCTGTAAATTTTCTTATGGATTTATTTTTACTTTTGCGCTCTTAATCGTCTGCATAATTATTGTATGTAATTACGTTAAGGCCATTACCGGAGACAAATTATATTTTCGCGCGAACTATTTACATTTAATTGCCTCGTTGATCGTGTTGGTTGCAAGCGCGATTGCCGAGCGGGAAGTCCTTGGTTCAAATCCCGGGTCGGGCACTATTGGAATTTTCTAATTTAGATTTTCTAGTAGTGGCTCGGACTCTGGACTCGTTCCCGATGCATGGCAATAGGCTCACCACCTATTCCATAGTGGGACGTAAACGTAGCTGGTGAAACGTGGGACTGTTCTACACTCCTCAGCCTACCTATCTGGACCTCGAAGGTTTCCTCAAGATATTTTCCTTCACCGTTGTAGTCAACTGATATTTAATGTTAAAACGCACATATTGTATAGATATGCGTGCTAGGATTTGAACTCGTGCTCCGGAAGTGAGTGATCGAATTTCAAACAACTAGTCTGTCACTGCTAACGACATATAAATATACTAATAAAACTTAGTTCCATGCTAACGTGTCACAAACAATAACATTTAGCTGATTTCACTGTTCGTACCAACGTACATTCCACAGTTCATTATACTTGAAAAGGCATGAATTCTACATATATTAACGTAACATAGTACTATCAATTCCTTGGAGAAATTTCGACCACATATCAAATGTTACCTCTGACTCACGGCTGCTGTAACTTCCAGTTGTAAATTGGCCTTGGCGTGTTTGTATTGTGTTGGAAATTGTATTCGCATGTAACTAACGTACATACAATTCCATGAATATAACGTACATACAATTCCATGAAATTTTGTCTGTTTAGTTCCTTGAATATTGTTTTGTTTTGTGTGCAATATTAATATATCACTATGTTTATGTAACTTTCACTGTGACATTCAATTATAACCCTTTGAACGTTACGTTTACGTCTCATCATGGAAGGGAGTGAGCCTATTTCTACACCGGGCGTAAATACAGACTTCTGGAAATTTAAAATTAAAAAAATCCAATGTTACTCGACCTGGAAGTAGAACCCAGGTCCTATCATTCAGCAGTCTCGATTTGCCAATTCTCGAACAACGAGGCTGTCGTTTCTTTTGTTCATTTGTAATTGCTTTACGTTATTCTTTATTGTATCTTATATTATTCAAGTCGCATTATTTATATTTTAGTATTTGTTCATACTAATTGTAATAGTGCTTACCCAACTATATATACTGATCACAGCAGGTCACTGATGGCGTAAGCAAAGAATACTGAGTGTGCAATTCCTCTACTGTTACACTCGTGCCGTTAAAATACCATAGAATTGTTTTGCTCTTGCAAACAAACATTGTAGCACCTTCAAAAATTCCAGTTCACAGTTATCAATAAACATTTTTATTCTATCAAATTTTACAAACAAACTTTTATCCTCTTCTAAAGTTGCACTGAGTTGGAGGTGTTCGTTCGTGTATACACGAGATGCCACATCCATTCCTAACTCGATTATAAACTTCACGTTTCTATGTCTCATGAACGCGAAACTTTGCGCCAGGTTCGCACAAAGTTTGATTGAATGTGGTATATAAAACTTTTTCGGTCACACGTATGAAAACAAGTTCATTGATATGGATTTCATTTTATTTGAAAAGGAATATGAGAGCGAGTGGAATACTAAAGCCTTAGTGAACTTCAAGTTATCGCAATAGTAAATTAAGCACAGGATGTACTAATAATAATAATAATAACATAATAAAATCTAAATTAGAACATTTTTGTAGTGCCCGACCCGGGAATCGAACCCAGGACCTCTCGATTGGCAGTCGCACTTGCAACCAACACGACCAACGAGGCAGTCATACTCAAAAGGAATATGTAATAATATTAAACAAATGATATTTATGCGGTCAGTACTTCACTATGATGTCACCGTAATGAGGTGTCCAGTTATCTTCTGCGAATTATACTAATGTGACTAGAACTATAGGTAAGCGTTACGGAACGTCCAATGGATATGTTATATGTATTACATGTTTACGTTCCACTGTGGAATAGGTGGTGAGCCTATTGCCATGCACCGGGCACATATCCAGGCCCCGACCCACTAATAGAAAATCTAAATTAGAAAAAGCCAATAGTACCCCATCTCGGATTTGATCCCAAGACCTGCGGATAGGCAGTCGCGCTTGCCACAAACACATCCGACAAGTCAGTCATAAAAAATAAAAATTTTAAAAGTCATTTATTTTCCATAGAATCACTAATTGTTAAGCCGGCTCACCGAAACTTTTCGCGTCTATCGGTAATTAATTTTGACAGGACCTCGAAGGATTAAATATACATTTACTTGAAATTAATTGCCTAAGCTAATTGTTTAGTGTCAAAGTTATGATGATCTCTTTAAGGTACACACTAGAAATACTAGGATCGCTTTGCTCAAATCTTCATGATTTTCGCCTAAATTTAATCCTAAATGTACAGTATTTAAAATTAGTTTGTTAGAAGGCTGTCAAACGGTTTCTTTGAGGTTTACTGTCACGTGGTGACTTCTAGCAAATG
Organism: Jemadia suekentonmiller; assembly: GCA_018245575.1. Taxonomy (NCBI): domain Eukaryota; kingdom Metazoa; phylum Arthropoda; class Insecta; order Lepidoptera; family Hesperiidae; genus Jemadia; species Jemadia suekentonmiller. The sequence goes on from DWDU01001271.1 coordinate 5,780, forward strand.
TCCCACTGAGCTCAGTGAGAGTGGGCGTTATGGTTCGTTTAGTGGCAAAGTTGACTGAAGTTCACTGATATTCGGAAAATTTCTAATATTCTGTATTCAAGCAAACAAATTCGAATAAATGTCGAAATTAATATAACAAAATCATTATAAAGTGTAAATTAAAAGATCGTTATGTCGTAGAGATATTATAAAAGATCAAAATCGGACGGTAAATTATTATTAAATTGAACGTTACTGAGGTTATTATGTTAAAGAGACTAAAAGAAAATGATAAGTTTGACATGAACGGTATCATACACTTGCATAATGAATTGTTTTATGTAAGGAATTTGTTACGATATTTCATTAAAATTTTAACTTTTTCCGCTTGTCTATATACAGTTAAGCCATGCGCGCACAATATTGATGAAAAGGTGTAGGTAGGTACGAAATTTCTCTTCACATTAATATTCATACATTTATACAACATGACTGCCTCGTTGGTCGTGTTGGTTGCAAGTGCGACTTCCGATCGGGAGGTCCTGTGTTCGATTCCCGGGTCGAGCACTACTAAAATTTTCTAATTTAGATTTTCTAGTAGTGGCTCAGAGTCTGGCTATATGCCCGATGCATGGCAATAGGGTACCACCTATTCCATAGTGGGACGTAAATGTGGTGAAACGTGGGAATATTCTACATTCCTCTGCCTACCTGTTCAGTGAGTACAGGCGTGATGTTACGTTTATACAACATATTCATAATATGCAATATCCTCCAAAAATTAGGCGTGGATTTTTCCCTATTGTCCTTGAAACTTATTCCTTCAGCGATTTAATTACGCACTAAATTAGATTAAGCTCAAGTAGCTTTGGCTTCTCATAACTGATATTGGATTTCATATATCTTAATAAGATGTAATTTATCAGTACGGTATGATGATAGAATACGGTTAGTAGGTAAGATGAGTCGACTTATGATTAAGGTTGAATGTTGCTAGGGAAACCTTTCATAGAACAATAACAGAAGTCATTTTCTAACATCATCACGCCTGTACTCCCCGAAGAGGTAGGCAGAGAAATGTAGAACATTCCCACGTTCCACCAGTTACGTTTACGTCCCACTATGGAATAGGTGGTGAGCCTATTGCCCTGCATCGGGCACATATCCAGACTCCGAGCCACTACTAGAAAATCTAAATTAGGAAATTTTAGTAGTGCCAGACCCGGGAATCGAACCCAGAACCTCCCGATCGGCAGTCGCACTTGCAACCAACACGACCAACGAGGCAGTCTATGTTTAACTAAGCGAGAAAAATTACAAACTTTACCATTTCACGTTCAACGATAACCTTCAGAGGCAATTTATAAATGCTAATGACAATTTTCGAGTTTATCAATTTAATGACTTATTAGCAATTCAATGAGGGGTCACAGGGGAACGGACCGTTAATTTCATTAAAGTAGCGCTTTTTGCATTCAAAACACAACATATCGTTTTGTATTCATTTACATCGCGTTCATATATCTCGTACCTTTTCGGAATAATAAAAAAAAAGGTTTAGCCTCAAATCAAATTTTGTGATTTATATTTCAATTTTATTGTAAACTAATATTTGTATTCCTCAATTCCAACAGTTTCGAGTTCGAAACTTCGAATTTAGAAAAACATATTGGAATCGCCTTAATCGATCGTTTTGAAGTGAACACGCCGCGGTGCCTAGCTTTGCGCCATACGTTTAGTTAAATTTAAAATCTAATTTGAAGATGAAAATTATAATCCGATTCAATTACACGACGTAAGTGAATAAAACTGATTTACATTATCCCCGATTTATTTACCCAACGTACCTACCTAAGTTTAACTTCATACGATTTTATTGGAATATTTACATATTATTGATTACTTAATCTTATAAAAATGTAAATAAAATACACTACTTAATGTACCAACCAGTACCAGTAATACTACCAGTAATAGTAATGGTTACGTGCCTAATAAAAATATTACCTTACATCAATTAATATTATTTGAGTAGAAAACGAATCGAAATGAGGTATTCATAAGTGATTGCATAATATATTTGTATCTAATGCGTATGAAGGCCCACCACCTGTTCCATAGTGGGACGTAAAGGTAACTGGTGAAATATGGGAGTGTACTACTCTCTACCTACCTCCTCGGAGATTACGGGCGGGATGTTATGGTTACGTTATACGTATTAACGAATATACAGACGAATAAATCTTGATAAGAGTGACAGTTCAGTCAATATCGTTTAAAGCCCAGTTCAAATGTCTTGTGTACTTATTTAGCATAGTAGGTATATAAACCGAAATGAACAAATACAAAGCATTATCGCTTAATGCCACGCATAGCTGCTTCGGTGGGGATTACGCACTGGAATTTAGTGTAGGTACATTTTATATTAGACCTTTGGGAGTCCTGCCTACTTTCATTATTAGTTACTTAGATAGACACGAGTGTCCTCTCAGGATGAGGAAAATTAAAGCCATAGCCTGCTTACGTTAAGCTGCTAAGTGTAGGTTCGCAGTTTATTCACGATTTTTTTTTTATGTTGAACGATATCAATTATAAATTTTGCTATATAAAGCGACTGACTCTATACAATATCCCCTCTCTCCATTTTACGTGTTCTTTTCATCATATTTATCTCTGTCATCTCAGTGTCATCTTTGAGGTTTAGACTTGGTATTAATATAATACATCTCTGGTTTTTATATTAGTGGTTTCCTATTTAAGTAATGAAAATACAGACTCTATAAAAGTTCTTTCGTATTCGTCTCATTATAATAATCACGTGGATTGAAATTAATTTCAAATTAGTGACTCTCCCGCTATCATCAATCTATTGGTTGTAATCGGTTTGCTTTAAGAGCAACATATAATTACGAATTAATTTTAGTGCCCTACTGAGGCTCGATTATCAGTCGAAAGCGTATCAGAGACGGAATATTCGGCTCGTATTTTAGTTTCGACCGAAACAGAATATTAGTAAAAATCTCATTTTACTAGACAACGCAAGTTTTATAGCATTAGCTTCCTCGTACAATATTCGGTCAGACTAAATGTAATCCATGAATATCTAATTTAGTTACATTATACACAAGATTAAAATAAAACGCTCAAATGAATGATGTACCTACGCTTGTGCCGTCGAACTGATTTTCAGTATAATTGGCCAAAACTGAAACGTAGATCGAACAGTCATTATCTCGTAATCTTAATTATTTATACTTACATATAGGTTGCAAAAATTCATATTCCGAACTAAACCACATGCTCATGTCAAATCAATTACTTTCAAAATTATGTATGTACCTACGTACATATATCAATGACACCTGATAGGTTTTATGTGCAAGTAACTTTTAATTTTCAACTCTTTTATATAACCTTAAGGTTTATTTTCAATTCTATATACAATTATATTTATTTATACAAAGCTGTGCAGGTGTCTTGTAGGCACCTTGCAAAATAACTTGATCGACCACACGTACACCAGTGTTTTGAGTTACGTAACACCATGCCAACTTTAAACGTTTATTTGACTTAAGTCATTCGGACTCACATTTGGTTCATTAGCAATTTAAATAAATAACATGATTATGTTACTTAATAATTTAGTAGGTGTGTACTAACGACTACCTTTACTGAGCCCGCAACATCATCTGTTCTAGAAATTTCCATAACCAAATGTCTATCGAACTACAAATATGTACGGAATCATCCGATAGAGCTTATCGAGTTGAGCAGCGAACTGGGTGTTAATAATCTGACGTCCTCCAATATAATCTACTCGTTATCATATTCTCAAACATCCTAAGCTTAAAGCGAATAAGAATCCAGTAGAATTTCAGAGAATTTCATTTCACTTAGGAATGTACGTAACGTAACATAATGTACGCAATAAATAACCCAAAAATTAACTCAACCGTGTAATGTGATACCGGATAAAATACTCAATAGAACTAAGGAAGGCTTAACATGTTAGACGTTGCCGAGACATATATGTATTTTTGACGCACATTTGAGTCGCATATACATACTCGTACTTTTAATACCAAAGGAAGTTTATCAAACTAATAAGTCTAATTGTTAGATAAACATACATCACACGGATTCCAAATCGTCCGGGATGACCAAGTAGCCTCAGATTCAAATCTTTCTTAAGATTAGATTAGATACGATTTTCGAGAAAACTTTGAAATTTTGCATTTGGATATCACTTACGATTTTATACCTGGCATTCACGATACAGATAATGCAAATGCAGAGTGTGGACGGGGTGTGTTAATATCAAACTTTATTATTTTACATTGTCATAAAACGTCTGCCTGATCACTGGACCGAGTTTATTTTTTCAAACCTACCAATATTTATGTACGTCCCAATCGTTTTTCATCTGATATGTGAGAGCCGCACCGAGTATTGACAGGTCGATGAAATAAGGACCGTTTAAGCTCTCCGATATCGTATGGCATTGGTACGTGATATTTATAGGGATTCATATATTAAAATAATAATACCCAGCTCTTTTTCTATCAATCTTTCATAAGAACCGTATTTATTATAGTAAAAATATACCTAGCAAACACGGAAATAAAGGATTTGATGATTAACACGACTACAATAGCCCATGTTTTGCGTGAGTTACTTATACGTTCCAGTAACGTCTACGTCTATTTCTTTCTTCGATAATTTTGGTTTGACCGCCTCGATGGTCGTGTTAGTTGCAAGTGCGATTGCCAATCGGGAGATCCTGGGTTCAATTCGAGGGTCAAGCACTACTAATATTATTCTAATTTAGATTTTCTAGTAGTGACACCGAGTTTGGATATGTTCCCTGTGTATGGCAATAGGGTCACCACCTATTCCATAGTGCGACGTAAACGAAACTGGTGATACGTGGGTGTGGACTACACTCGGCTGCCTACCTCTTCGGGGATAACAGGCGTTATGTTACGTTCGTTACGATAATTTTTAGCATTTCTAAAAATTATTAATATGGCAATCTCAATTGGATTATACATATTTGTTTCGATACTGACACTTTATTTTCACTGTTATAAAGAAGTTATTTTCAAATGAAGTATGTACTGTGCACGTGTAGCGAGGCCTGGTTGTTTATACGAATGTGTACAGGCGTGCCAGTTGTGCGCGAAAGCTCTTGATGTTTTACGACGGATTCGCATCTGCTATTAAATGCCGGTTTAATAGCAATGTACCTACTTAATCCTAATACACTCTGCGTTTAACGTGCGTTTCACCTGCATGCTCAGCTCATGTAACATTTCTACTTGAAGCGGCTGTTATTAAAACAATTTATGTCTGAACGATGTAGCTGCCGGTTCCATCTATTTATTTATTTATTTATTTATAAAAATTAGTACGGCTTCAACCAATTACACTAATTATATTAGTTACCGTCATACAATATATAAAAAAAACACATAACTATCTTGAGTTATATTATATCGTCTTTGTTTGCCTATCATTCACATATTTCAATAAGTGACATTCCACGCTCATAGCCTTCAAACAAATTCACTATCAACTGTCTTAGAAACAACCATGCGTATAATAATCAAAACAGAGAATCAAATTTAAGTATGTGCATTTTGATACATTTTAGACAAAAAATCGAAAATGTATTGTAATAATTATAAAAATGTTACAAAATAGTCATGTCTACACATCTGTAACTCTACGCGAAACGATTACAACCAAGTGGCCTACAATTACACAGAGTTCCATGTATCCCCCAAAACACGACGTAAACATACGTTACGATAACATCCCATTGTGTTTTATAGATCCGATGTGATTACGGCCCGATTAATACAGCGCCGGCAGGTTGGTGATCGTTGTAGCTCACGAGCGACGTGGTAAGTAGGCAATCGTGAATGCGATTGCTATACTCCCGGAAAATCTGTCAAAAGGGAAAAAATACCGCTACCTCACACACAGTCACTCGATTACTATACCACAATACCACGCTGTCACTGTCACTCGAATCATCAGCAACATCATCAACAAGCTTTTTATTGTTGCAATATTCGACACAGATCTCCTGTCAGAACAAGAAGGCTTAGAACCGTAGCCAGCCAATCTGACTAACCGTGGATTTCCAGACGTCATACAGCTTAGAAAATATCAGAGAATTCTAGAGTGTGCACATTTATCCACGGTATTCTTCTCCATTGTAACAACAAGTAATGTTGAAACTTAAAACGCTCGTCGACTGCCTCGTTAGTCGAGTGGTCGCAGGCGCAAATACGGATCGAGAAGTCCTAGGTTCGAACCGCGGGTCGAAGAAAGTAGCTCGGAGTCCAGATTTGTGCCTAGTGCATAGCAATAGGCTACCCGCTTTTCCATATTAAATGATAAACGTAACCGATGAATCGTGGAGTGTGTAATACACTACTCTATCCCACCCTTTTGAGGAGATACAGGCGTAATATTAAGTTTAAAATACAGACATTACGTAAAGAGATACGCACCATGCATTCAACCCAGAACACCTGGAATGAGAAGCTCAATTCTAAGCCGTTGAAATATTACAGGTTTTTCTTAAGTGTAACACAATGCACTTACATACATAGTATATAGATATATATATGTATGACAAAAACAATGACATCTCTTAAACAATAGAAACATAATGCCAATGTCCATCTAAGCACGACAGAGACTCCGATTGATAAGATTGCTACATAGGCTCATTGGGTCACCGCTGAGTCATTACTCACTTGAAAACACACGGGCGCTACTCCATACTGTTCATTAAACGCTAATAAATTATACTTTTACTAAAAAAATTGTATTTTTAGTAAAAACGTTATTGTTACCTGTTTCTTACTTACTATGTTTACTATCTAAAAGGTCGTTTAATAATGAAATATGTAACATCACAGTTATAATGCCCGTACGGGTCGGCAGAAGATTGTAGTACCAGCTACGTTTACGTCTCACTGGGAATGGGCGGCGCATTACCAATAATGAAATACGAGTACTAAAAATTGTAACGTCAATGTAGTCATTACACAGACTATACATTAGAAAATATTAAAATCGCATATAATAATTAGTTACATAATCCTTTACATCTCAAAGTTACTGGCTGTATTTTTTCCGTTACCACTGTTCTGTATCACGAAAGAAATAATAGGTACATCTAGTGCCCCACTTTAGCTAATGTAAAAGCTCAATAATTCTCTCTTTCTCTCATATACAGACACTATCATACACTACGTCTAGTTACATCTACTGTATTAAATCATTATTTTACATGTATGTACATCTGTTAAACATTGTATAGAAATTATCGTATGTTATTGGATATATCATTTTATACCTAATTGGATAGTACATTATTTTATTTGCCAATCCGCAATTGACCAGCTTGGCAGGCCATGCTTATTACCTTCACATTCTGACAAGAAACCTGTGTCCAACAATAGAGCGATAAAAGATTTGAAGACGACACAAATATTATTCATTGTAATATTGACGAATATCCAGCCGTGGGTACACGCCGGCCTTGCCCGCTAATTGCCACTTTATACGTCGCGTTCCCGTCACGCACAGTTTGAACTGGATTGCAGTTTCGCAATCGCATGCTCATTATTGATTTGTTCGTTGAAGTTAAACTGCCAGTTTAATTTAACATTCAACAAGGTTACAACGCGGCCCGTAGCGTTTATGTCGACCGCACCAAAGGCTTTATATACCGTCGCGCATATAACAAGCGCAAATTGAGTCCGGGTTTTTCTATTTGCGAATCCTTAATTGATTATTATTAAGAATTCCAACTATTTCGCGTTGATGAATAGAATAAGCGAGAGTTTTTGAATCACTTTATAGATTTCTGGAGAGGTTTAACGACAGACGGTTTAAAATTACAAAATATATCTACAAACGCTCTTAAAAGGCTCAAAAGTACAGAGACGCAAGTAAAAGTTGCGCCCATTTGCCCAATGTACCAATTGGAAGATAGACGCTGAAATTAATTATCACCACACTAGAATAGATGCTAACTCTAGGTGACTACAAACTACGCCAGAGTTTCGAACACTTCAATTACAATGCTATTTGTATGTAAGTGAAATGTAAGCTGATAGTGGAGTGGGAAGTGTCTGAAACCATTTTGCAAGTATGAATAGTCTATTGAATGCAGAAAACGCACATCAGGTCTGTAAGGATAAAATTATTTGGCACTCAGTACTCTTCATGTCCCGCGAGAAATGCAGAATTTCAATATTCTGGATGGACTTAATATAAGGATATTATACATTTTGTTTTATATCTCGAACACTTAACATAATACTGTCGATCATGACATTTTTAAGCACAGCGGGATGTTTTTAACTGATGTGGATTCCGCTGAAGGATACCCTCAAAAATATTCAATTATAAATACTTATGGGCCAATATTGGTAGTGATTTTGCACATTAAGGCAAAGTTTTTGATACTACCGTAGTTATCAAGAGTCGAACTTTATAAGACGATCAGTGCTATGGATCTCAATTAACTTTGGGTTCCTGGACCCGATTCAAGGGACTGGCTAAATTCATGACTTTTATTACATCATGAGGTACCTGTATACCTCATGATAAAGACAAAAAGGTCTATTCGATATGTACACAGAGAAATGATAATCAGAGAAAAACTTATAGCAATCTTTAATACCAGAGTCGCTCTAAACTGAATACCATTACAAAGAAAACGATTTAAAACAATCTATCAAATCAGTCCTTTTTTTTAAATATAGCGAAAAATGTAGAACTTTCGCGAATTTAACAGAATATTTGCCACAGCAATATTTTGTGGAAGAACCGCAAAATTATTATCTGTCAGTCACTTGGCCGATACGGCTTTCGATACGGCCAAAATCGCTCCATAAACAAAACATAACGGTAAAAGCGTTTATTGTAACTGTTATAATGTTTTTAATTTCGCTCGTTTTCGCCTCAGTCGATCGCCTTACTGTCCATCCAATATTCCTAACGTTCAATCGATCAGATGCCATTTTTTTAATGATTGTTGTTTAAATACATTCAATTTTTCTTGGTAATGTGAATGTAATATAAATCACCTTCTGAAGCATTATTTATATTCTCATTTCCGTATCGTTGCATACCTGATGGTGGCGAAAGACGCATTCCATTTTAGTTTTCAGGAATACCAACACTGATGTACCTACACCTGATTATCACTGATAAGAATGAAAGCTTATAACCTGATATGATATACAAATGTTTGTATAGTATAGAAATATATTATGATATGTAAAAAAATATAAGAAACAACACCATTTTCCGGTGTCCCTAACAAAATATACAAAAAG
>DWDU01001272.1:0-15124 GCA_018245575.1 Jemadia suekentonmiller
CGGGAATCGAACCCAGGACCTCCCGATCGGCAGTCGCACTTGCAACCAACACGACCAACGAGGCAGTCAAGAACTATGAAATTACTAATATGGCAATAAAAAAATAGTGCTTGATCCTAGAAAGGTAAAAATTTAGGGTTGTATGTATTTTTGAATGCTGTATCATAAAAAAATACAAACAAAAATTTTTATCCAGAAAATAAAAGAATAATGTTAGGGGTTAACCCTTATCATTTAGGGGTATGCACACAAAATTGTATGAGAATCGGTGGAGCCGTTTCGGAGGAGTTCAATCACGCATACCGTGACACGAGAATTTTATATATAAGAAAGATTATTCATTAGAACGTCTTATATGACGCAAGCATATAGATTTTAGTTTGCTTCATATTTTTTACGAGTTTTTCGAATGTTTATTTTGGTCTCCTATTATATTTTATCATCCTCTCGTCCACCGGACAACTATTACAAGTTCCAAAACCAAAACATATATGGCGTAATCTGTACCTTGAGAACAAGTCGATAAGTAATATTCACTCAACTGCCAGTTTGATTTCATTTTTGCCGCTTCATGAGTCGGCCGAGTTCGTCTGGAGAGAGTGCGTGGCTTTATTATGTGTCTACCGGACAATCAGCGAAAAAAGTAAGTATTTGATATATCGTAGTAAACTAAACTATACTAACTAAATATTTTATTTAATTTGTATTTTTCACTTCGCTTAAGACCTAATTCAAAATATCATTATTTATTGCTAAGAAATTCAAAGACCGATAAATGTCACTCGGACAACCAGTCACTTGGACAACTAAAACGGTTGTCCGTGGGATCTTTTGGTTGTCCATAGGACAATGATAATAAAATCAGCATAAAACATCTTTTCTTTCAATAATTAGTCACTGAAGGACCTCTTGCAAGGGCTAGATCATTTATTATTGTCAAATATAAATTAAATAGATATTTTGACACGGGGATATGGGACATGGAGTTGACAAACAACCTGATGATCCCTGGTATCAGAGTTTTTAAACCGCCTACTAGGTACTAGCAGTAAGCTTCTGACATGGATGTTTTGCTATGATTACTTAGGTGGCTATCTTTGCCATCTAAGTGATTTTTGCTTTATCAGATAATTCTCTATTTTAAATTAAATTAAATTGTTATCATTTTTAGATAATGGGTTTGAAGAAAAAATAAAAATCAAGGCGCTGTAGAGAAGGACTTAAAGCAGACCCAGATAAATTAGTTGAGAGAAAGAGAAAAAAGGGAAAGCTACCATGAAAATAAAAAACTAATTTCAAGTATACTGCCTGAAGATAAAGAAAACTGCAGAATTATCTGAAAGCTGCGAATACAGTCACAGCGAAATCGCCAAAAAGCTGTTAGGAACATCATCTGCCAGATGAATACGCCTCCAAGCTCTCCGCCCATTCTGCGAGAAATAAATCCTGAATAAACCCAGCCGACGACACCTTCTCCTCGACCTGACGTGTTTTCGAAAAAAAAAAAAGATTAGAGGCAGGAAAAAGTTCAACGAGACAGATCTAAATTATATAGAGAAAATGTAAAATTTCAAGCTGAAAGCAAACCTTAAGTGATACATAGTGGTATTAGTCATTTATTGAGACTGCAAAGTACTAGTTATAGTCAAAAAAGTATTTAAGCTGATTAAAGAGGCTGATAATATTTCTAAGTCAATTATAAGAATTATCACGTTTTTAGGTCTGTTCATCGTTTAAACATATATCGTAATGTTGATTCTTTCGTAAGCAATTTATAATAAAACTAATAATTATTGCCGAATAGTTGTGTTTCTTTAATAAAAATATCAAATAAAGAAGATTTAAATCCTAGTATCTGTTTTGGAGTCCCAAGTATGTCCTATAGACAACCGTATATGTCCACTGGACAACCATTTTGTCCTTCATAGGACACATTATCGATATTTTTACTTTTCAAAAAGCAGTAAGGTTTTTAAGTATGAATGTAACGATAAAAAAATAATTGATTATAGAGTGTTATATCACGTATTATTATTATTTACAAGTTTCAAATGAAAAAAACGTTACGTTTTTTTAAAAGTTCGTTACATGTAAAGTTTGTCGTTGTCCACGGGACAATGTTATTGGCAATAACTTATTAATTAAAAGTCACGTCCTTTATTTATGAAACATAAATTAAAATTCCTCCTATATTTAGTGAGAATAAAGTAACAATTTTAAATTTGACTTAATTTCAAACAGTTCAGAAGTCTATTTATTTAGTTGTTCAGGGGACTACTTTAACTAGAGTAATTTGGATTTTTGGGTCATAATTACCATTATATTTAAATAACTAGATTCTTAAAGTATACATAATTACCTACAGCAAAAATATACAAATACTAAAAAAATTCAAATAAATTGAATAAGTAAAATATTTCACCAATGTACACTTAAATGTTGATTGACCAATTGACAAATAGCCAATTATGGCAGATATTATTATGGCTTATAATTACATATAAGTGTGCACCTGCATAAATATTCATTAAATGATTATTCTACTTTATCATTGGAGTGATTTTAGAAGGTCAGATAAGCAGTAAAAAGTAGGTGGCAAAAATTATTATTTTTTCTGCTCATCCAGTAGGAAAATTATCAGTATAATAATAATAATAATAATAATATCTCCGACCGTGTTCGTTCCCGGCGACTATTACTCAATCGGCAGGACCCACGTCTCTGATGGGCCCTCAGATGACTGACATAGCCGATCTTGGCAGTAAATGTGCGGTTGCACATCCTGCAAGTCAGCACCCCTCCGACAAAATGGTAAGTTATGGCCACAGGTGGTCGGGCCTTTATCTTGTCTCATTTCACATCGAGCTCCCTTCGTCGCCGGTCTTCAAAGCTATACTCTAAAGTGTTCACTGTTCTCTTCCATTTTGGCCGGTCTTCTGCCAGTTTCTCCCATTGTGAAGGGTCAATGTCACAACGTTTCATGTGCCGCTTTAGCACATCTTTGTACCGGAGCAGTTGGCCTCCTCGTTTCCGCTTGCCCTCGTCCAGCTCTGAGTAAAATATGCGCTTAGCCACACGTTCGTCGGACATTCGGGAGACATGTCCGCACCATCGTAGCTGCCGCTTCATTAGATATGCCTCAATTCCACACACTTTTGCGCGCCGAAGAACCTCCGTGTTCCGAACACGGTCTGACCAATGGATGTGTTATATGGTGCGGAGGCAGTTAAGATGGAATCTATGTAATGTCCGGATATGTTTACGATATGGGCACCACGTTTCAGAGGAGTAAAGGAGATTGGGCGGAACAATTGCCATGTACACAGCTACTTTTGTAGAGAGCTTTATGTCGTGTGACCGGAATACCTTAACGCGAACCTTGCCAAAGGCTGCAGCAGCGGCTCCAATTCTGCTATTCAATTCATCGTCAAGGTGGCACTTGGATGTTATAGTGCTCCCCAAATATTTAAATTTGTCTACCTGCCTAAGCGAATCATCACCGAGCTTTATGCCAACAGGTACGTTCAGTGTGTCCAAAACCATCACCTCCGCCTTTTTCACATTGATTTTCAGACCAAAGCGTTGACATGTCTCATCAAGACTCTATATAATTCGTTGCAGACTATCCGGGGATTCCGCCACAAAGCATAGGTCGTCTGCGTACATAATCTCAGTAATAGTAGCGTGAGACACTTTGGTGTAAGCTTTAAGTCTAGCCAGATTGAAAACACCGCCGCTGGAGCGAAAGCGAACACGGATGCCTTCGGACAAGTATTGGAGAGACTCTCGGACTACGACTGCAAAGTAAAGGGCAAACAGTGTTGGGGCCAGTACGTATCCTTATTTGACACCACAGCTGACACCGAAGTACTCTGAGACTTCGCCCTTCTCACTGACACAGCATTGCATATCATCATGCAGGAGTCGCACTAGTCTAATAAACTTATCCGTGCACCCAAGTTTCGCCGGTACCATCCACAAGGCTTCACGAGGCACGCTGTCGAAGGATTTTTCAAAGTCAACGAAGCAGAGGTATAGCGGTTGACTTTGTTCTCTACTTTTCTCCTATAGCTGACGAACACAGAAAATAGCCTCACACGTGCCTCTATCGGGTCGGAAGCCAAACTGTGTTTCCGGCAAAATGTTTTCTGACAAGGACATTAGGCGATTGAATAGAATCCGAGCAAAGACTTTCCCTGGTGAGGATAAAAGTGAGATACCTCTGTACGAGTTACAATCGGAACGGTCACCTTTGTTCTTGTACAGGGAGCAGATTCGAGAGATTCTGAATTCAGCGGGCACTCGTTCTTCCTCCCACATACGCACGAACAATTTCCATATAGTGGCATGTAACTCAATTCCACCATACTTCAGATGCTCACCAGGAATATTGTCTATGCCGGTCGCCTTTTTGTTTTTTTGTTGCCGTATGGCGGCAGAAACCTCACTCAAAGTCAGTGGATCGTCCAGTTGGTGAGCGATGGGGAGTGATGTTATAGCGCTAATGTAATGCATGTCCGCAGAGCGGTCGACATTAAGCAAGTTCTTAAAATGCTCACCCCATCTATTGAGAACATCTAACTTGTTGGTAAGTAGCTCCGAGCCATCTTGTGACTTTAATGGCACTACTGCGATATGTTGTACCAACAAGTTTGCGAATCGTGTTGTAAAATTCACCCAACTGATTTGAATCAGAGAGCCCCTCAATATGAGCAGCCTCCGCCTTCCACCAGCTGTCTTTAACTTCCCGCACCACTTGTCGCAGCTCCGTGCCACTGCGTTTGACTCTTTCTGTTTGTACGCCACGGTCCTGATGCAAGAGCTCTCGGTGCTTTCTGATTGCTCCCATCACCATCTCGTCGTTTTCGTCAAACCAATCGTCAAGTCTACTGCGTTTTCTACCCAGGGTATTTGAGGCGGCATCGATTAGTCCTGATGAGAGCGTTTGCCAGTGAGCTAGAAGGTCACCACTCTCAGTATCAATCATCCGAACCGTGTTATTGACCGTTTGTGTAAATATCTACTGGCTCTCTCTATATTGGAGTTTGGCCAGATCCAACCGCTTAGGTTTGTCTCTTTGAGATGTGCGAGGTGGATGGAGGTTGAGCCTGAGTTTGGTCAATATGCAATGTCTGGCCGACGCTAACTGTTGCCCTCTAGCGCCGCCCTAAGCCGTCCACCAGGCCTTGCTGGCCCGCCAAGTCTGCCATTCCCATTTGCTTATCAGCTGTGGGTTGCCATCCTCGCTGAGTCAGACTTTTTACACATTGCGGGAGGCAACCGCATATAAGCCTGTTTGCACAGGTAAAAGGAGGTGACACAAAGACAGGCATTGGGTATGGAGTCTACTGCCACGGATGGAGGTGGGGAGTAGATGGTAGACGCTCGAGGAGGCCGAGGACGCGTACCCGTATTTTCCGTATAGGCATCGGACAGATACCTACCTAAGAAAACCCTCTGCCGGTGAATGGCAATAGGCTCACCACCAATTCGACGATGGGACCTAAATATAACTGCTCTGCCTTCCAATTTGGGGTATTCGGGCGTGATATTACGTAAGTTTTTGTTATGTACACGCTAGTAAACCACCGATATGTGACATCGATAATTGAACAGATAAATAATAAAAATTTTGAAATACCTAAAGACCAGTATAAACATAAAGATTAGCATTCATAGGATTCTTTACATAATCTTTCTTTATAAATTGAACCTGAAAAACAAGCAAACGGGTCAGCTAATGGTAGGTAACTGTTCAATGGACATGTTCAACAGCAAAAGAGTTGCCTACGTATTACAGGCTCGAAAGGAGAGCTTTTTTCACGCCTTTATGCCTTAATCACCACAACGATAACTGAAAAATGAATAAACATAAAATAAGTCTAAGTGATATATATGTATAATAACTCACCTCGTCTGTTTCTACATTGGGCATAGGGCTCTCATCTATGGATGTATACCCTGAGAGGACGGCATAATGTGCTTCGTCCTTTGGCTTCTTTTGACCCTGAAACAATTAGTACCTTTATGGAATTTGAATTCGTCAAAATTAATGTACAGTTACACCGAGGTTTTATATCAACATGTTTTCAGTTCTATATAGTACTATTTACTAAAAGAAATGGGCACATATTTTTATTATAAGAAGATCACATGACCTACAAGCTCCTACACAATAAACACTCAATATTTTTTATCATTTCCTGTTTCGCTTAGAACATACATCTGTATATCAACTGTAAATCACGTTTCCAATAGATCTGAAATGTATAGAGCGGAGGCTGCTCTTTTACGTGCTATTAAAACAACTCACGGCCCCTCTTAAGGTAGCGCCCTCTCATAGGCCGAGACTCTTATCTCGTGATTATTGAACAAGTATTCCAAACCCTCATGAATACAATCGTCCGGCAAACCAAGGACAGGGCCCCATAGCGGGCATTAGGGAAAGCCTGTGTCCAACAGTGGACTAAGTAAGATAGTACGATAAGTAGATAATATTTTGTTATATGAGTATTAGGATCGTAATTTGATTACATAGCGCATGAAGATTGTGTTGTATTTCTAAAACATAGCTTAGTATATAATGTGATAACAAATACGAAAACCATTGGCATATTTCCCGATAATGGTTCCAAAAAGCATACTGCTGCGCACATTAAATCCTCGCTTGAGTTTACAATAACAACGTTCAATTATACCTTTACTAAAATTTCAACTAATTCCCCAGTACCGAACTCATTTCGTGACTGGAAACAGAAACTTTAAAGGAACTCATTAACAAGACATATTAGCTTTCGTTTTAAATTCACAAAATATTTACAACAGTATCGAGTTTTATTAGTTGCGACTTTAGTTCTTAACGCTACTTCGGAACATACTCAATTTAATCATTGTAACTACCTGTGTTCATATCGTTGTTATTACATAACTTAACAGTACGTGAAGAGCGGTGACTACCGCAATAGTAAAGTGATGACAGCCAGCTATAAGTTTAAAATGTGTACGGCGCAGCAAGTAACGACTAAAATATTTCGATTCATCATCTCGTAAATGTTGCTTTTTTGTGGAAAATTCTTGCGGATGACCTTACCTAATTTTAATTCACTTGTCAGGTATCTTCAGCTAATATATGTACTTCTGTATCACGGCACGCCTATATTCACGTCCGGTTTGAGGGCGAGGTCGCCAATCAAAACAATATAAATTTCAAAAAGTACCAGGACTAAGATACTTCAATAAGTAAAATTCGAGAGAAGAGTGAATCTTATGTTTCCAGCTAAAGGTTATTTTTCGAATACCTCATGTAACTGTAGATCATGTATGATATCACATGCTTTAAAGTCTATCATTATTTATATTTTCGTTCATCTTCAGGTCACGTCACTTTATAAACGAGTATACGATGTTCTTTCTATGTAGGTATTTTGATGTCAATTCCTAGTAGCGATTTCTTCCTTATTGTGCTCTTAGCGACAATTATTCTTCCTATGATATCGTGCCCGTCGATCGATTCGCAAGACTTGATATTTTCCGTCGCTGTGTCGAAAATAATACGATAGGTCACGTTTTTATGTTCGTGATTGCTCAGTAAGGCCTTTCGAAGCGAGCTTCCTGTTTTGGCGACCTTTCCTTCTCTTTCATAATCACCTATTAGTCATCGTTAATTGTTTTAATCAACCTACAACTCAAAGCGATGTTATGATTACATGTGTATTACATCGTTAATTGTTTTAATCAACCTACAACTCAAAACGATGTTATGATTACATGTGTATTACATCGTTAATTGTTTTAATCAACCTACAACTCAAAGCGATGTTATGATTACATGTGTATATGGGTATTTGTATGTCTGTATGTTGCTATCTTGGCCTCGTTGTTCAAGCGGTTGCAAGGCGCGACTGTTCCTCGACAGGAGCTGGGTTCAGTTCCCGGGTCAACACATCATCATCATCAACAACAACTTAGATTAGGTCATTCAAACGCAGAGGTCCGAGGGGTAATGCTCATAATGTTCATGCAGGACATCCGAGTTGGGGACCGTAGAGCACAGCTTCACGCCACACCTACTATACTGCTGCCCATAGGCGGCCAGGGTATTTAGATGTACCTAGGCAGGACGCATCATACCGCGATATATGAAGCGCCGGGGTTAGTCGCCTCTTACAACTAACTGCACCTCGGCACGGGGTCGAAGAATGTATGTTTGTTTACTCTGCCGTGACGCACGCCCCGATAGGTTTATTCTTATCAAAGCCAATTCGGATGCCCTCACCTAATATTAGCGCCAAAATGAATAAAAACACAACAACTATCTTAAATAAAAATAAACTTTCTGGTTGACCTTTTACTCTTACTTCAAGAAAACTAAATCACCTTCTCAAAACTCTCCTAGTGAACCGTTAAGTTACGGCATACATCTTTCACGTCTTCAAAATACGACAAAAATGAATCGCACACAAGTCCCACTAATGTTCATTCCATAGGACATTCAAAAGTAACATATACGGCATAACAATCCAACGGACGATATTGCCAAAAACATTTCCAGTGCCTGGAATCATTGTCAATGTGTTTTATTTGTTTTCCGATAGAAGTTCCACTTGTCTAATACCTTTTCATGAAATTCCTCTAACCTATATTGAATTCGAAACCCTTAACATTTGTACAGAATATCGCCAACAAAACAATATACGCGGCGAGAGAATTTATTCCGTGTTGGTTGATTATTATTGACTGCCTACCTCTTCGGGGATTACAGGCGTGATGTTACGTTTTTTTTATTGACTGTCATTATTTTGCTTCTCCGTGTTTTTAAATGACCATTGCGCGTTTGTGTCACTCACATGGACATATTAATATTCCAGATGAAGGTCTAAATTAAGCTTACATTATATATTATTAATAATTGTATTTGAAATCGTTTAAATCGGTCACAGGCGTAACAATATTTGCCTCCGTGTGTAATCTTCACCTACTACTCTACCAACTACCTCTATTGTACCTGTTGCACTTGTATATCTGAACACACATTGGTAAGCAATGACACTGGACGGCACAAATGAAGACAATAAAAAAACTTCCGCAGATAATCTCTGGACAGAGTCTTGTACGGACACCTTGATGTGTCACTTCTACTTTTGTAGAGAGATTTAACAAATTAAAAAAAACGATATTAAATGAGACAAATTAGAAATGATCATTACGTTCCTTCCATATTCATGTGTAGATATCGCTTAATTGACATAAGAGTTTGCTTGACATACTGAAATAGCCGAACAATTTCCATAGACAACAACATTTCCACAATAACAATTTTCCGTACATTAATTTTCTGACAACGTCTGTGCCGTTTAATATTATTCGCAGAGCTGTCATATCTAGAGCGAGGAGCATCCCTGATTTGACTTGTTCGTTGAATTGAATTAATAACCAATGGAAAGTCCGTTATATTTAGCTTATAGGAGATGAAGAGATAATTTTATTCTGGTGGCGTCGAAAGCATAAATACATATCTTCACGCCAGGGCCCTTACGGACTAGGCAGAGTGCACCGAGTGCTAAATAACTCTAACCTTCCATATCTGCCGCGCTTCAACTACATTCATCACACTTCAGACATGCACGCCGTCCTCGGAGGCTTCTGACTGAGATTTCAGAAGCAGGGAGTTGCAAAAGCAAACCGTATTTATATGCAGCTCACTCATTTCATGCGTCGTGTGGGGTGTTCGGGGTGGCTATCGATTATTGCCTGCGGCTGTCTCACTCGGTATGCAAATTCCAGTTTTAAAAACATAAACGTGATTTGATTTTATCAGCTAAAATTAGAATAGTTTAAAAAAACTACTAAATATTTTTTGTGATTTAATTTATTTTCTAAGTCACATTCGTAATTATTTGTTTTGTTTGAAGGTTGGATGGTGAAAAACCTAACCGCCTTCTGTACATTATAATAAGAGAACGACAAAGATTAGTTTACATTTAGACAATTGACATAATTTATTTCTATTTTAGACAAATATCCACATACCCATCATAAGGATACTGTTTCACAATAATAGGTCCAAATAATAACGTTTAATCTCATTTTAATTGAAATTCAACATGTTCAGCTCCCGGGACAAATAACGTAGCTTACGACGAGTCGAAATACTACACTCGTCTGTCTGATGTTCAACTACAATAACGTTATAATTCGTATTGAATTCCATCCAGTCGAAAATTCGAGAAACAACGTCAACGTCAAACACGCTTTCATATTCCAACATTGTTTCACAGTGGAATATCGGCCACGACGTTGCCCTGTTGTCCTAGCCGTTAGATAAAATCGATGGATGGACATGCGCACATTTACATGATATTCCAAATATAGTTGCTCAATTCAGCTGCAACGCGATGATAAGGACAAAGGATATGCGTGGCTTCTAAAACGAAGACATTTTCGCCAATATTTGTTTTCCATTTGTTATAAATTGATGTTTTAATTAACCAAAACGCCTGCCGAATTGTATTTCTAATCAAAACAAAATTTATCATCAAAATGTGTCACACGTGTAATCAAATACAATTCTTTTTAGCATACAATTATTTTTAGTGGTAGCATCATTTAGACGTAGGTATAAAAAGTGTTCTTATGAACCAATTTTGAGTAAATAACATTTGAATTTGAATTTAAATTTTGAATTTAATATTATTAGAATATAGCGAAACTTGATTAGATACGTTTTTTTTCAGTTGCAATCAATTAAAATATGTATTTGAGAAGAATGTAAATGACTTGTACATACTTGATAAAGTATGAGGCGCGTTCTTTTTTCAAAATTTATTATTGCTATTATTATCGTATAGGGACGCGACGACCGTTACGAAGTAGGCAGTAGACAGAAATCTCCTGAACCGGCACACGGGTATGAAGAGGGTATTAAATACAACAGAAGCTCGTGAACTTTGTAAGGATTCAAATACTCGGCACTCAATACACTGCCTCTCAATATTAGAATTTTTTTTTTTAATTTCAAACATTTATAGCGTAGTGGATTAAAATTCAGCGGCACACACCGAGGCGAGGGTTCCGTGTTTGTTATTAATTTTTAATAACTTATTTACGCTAGTTGCCTTTTCAATACAAAAATGTACCATGCATTTAATTCAATCATCACGCCAGGTAACTTAAGGGGCAGACAGAAAGCACCGAGTTATCTTTGTATACATTTTACTATACTGTGTATAATTAAACTGTTACGTGGTGCAGTTGCGCACGCATCGCGGTGAAACCACCTGAGAGATTTTAATTAAGTCATCTAAGTTTTATCTCTTAGAAAATTGATTATTGGCCTTATCAAGGATATATATTTTTGTGTATGAAGAGAGTGATGAAAGTGGAAGAGGCATAACAGGTGTGCAAGAATAGAGATATTTGGCACTCTGTGCTCTCTGCCTACCCCGCAAGGGGCCTGGCGTGAGAATATATTATGTTATATCTTCATTTAATACAAAGCCGTTGAAGACCAAAGAGACGGCGGTTTTTATAAGCACTAAGTGGTCTGTGACAGTTACCTATGTATCCCTTGCTCCCGCGTTCCTAGCCCAGATAAATTATTCAATTGAAACTACAAACAGTAAGAAGAAAAACATTATTTAGAAAGATTTTTTCTTTAGCAAACGATATTATTGTTTCCAATCATTTTAATGTCTTTCCCTCTGTGTAAAACATCGTTAATTTTATTATTTAATATAAGAAGCGCCGCAACCCAATCCACCGGTGTCAGCTAAATTACCAATTTTGAGTGAAGACTGTATAAAATGTATGATTGGGAGACAAGTGCGCATATTTCTATTACTTTGACTGTATTAAGAAATAAAGTTTTGTTTTTAAAATATATTTGTGTAGATTAAAAATATTGAATGGAATGATAATATTTATTTACTTAAATAAAACAAGTATTTCGTGAATGCTTTTAACAGTTTATTGGTAGAATATAATTTGGTTATAAGTAAATATAATTTGAATACATAGTTTCTGAATAAGCCGAATTAACAGAACAATTTTTCAATGACACAAGGACGAATATGTTACATTTTACGTTTCGTATAATTAATCCATACTATATAGTGTTTATTTCACAATCTTTTCTTCGTTGATAATTCACAAAACAATCTGGTATTTCAGAAACATATTTTATAATAGACGATCAATTGAATAAATAGGATCGTTAGAGGACAATAATACGTTGCGTCATTGAGTTTAGCCAATGTTCCGACCCTTGCAGGTGCAGTTGTTAGTGTTGCGAAGCTGCGCGCAATGGGGGCAGAAGCCGTCCTGGTCATCGTTACCGGCGTTCATCTCCATCTCCACCACGTACTCCTCCAGCAGCTGAGCGAGCGCACGCCTCTTGAAACGCAGAGCCTCCTCGATTACCTCACGAACAATGCCCTTCTTGATATACAACGAGCCCAACAGTTGATCGAGAGTTTGAAACAGGCGGCTATGGTCTCTGCCAGGGCGGCGGACTCCACGATAGGCCTCGATTTTCACGGCGCTATTGTGCTTCTTGATGTTGTTTAAGTCACTCGCCATAGCCTTTCTGGCCGCCGCGAGTTCGTTGAGCTTCTGCCTCTTAGCTCCACCGCCTGGATGATTTTCTTGATCGTCGTCATCCATTCCCTGCAGGATGTTTAGAAAGCGTCAATTTTGTGAATGAACACCCTGTTTCTATTATGGTATTAAAATTCTGACTTCATAATGTGATTGGATCTCTTACAAGTACGCTCTTACTCGTTCAGAACTGCTTAAAAATCATTAAGTAGTATTGACCGAAGAATAAAAAGTTTTCCAAGTTGTCGTTAAAATACTCGAGTGTATGGACTTCATTACTTTCGTATTCTCACAAAATCTTTATAAATAATAGCTCAGAACGTTATTAGGGTCGAGACATGGTTACTTTTTAGTCAATTCAGTGCAACTCAACGCAAACAGGCCTGTGAGTATAATACATATTATGATAGCATCGACCTTAACACGATGAAATGATTGCGCAATAAAGAATAAAAGCAAAATTATCAAATAAAAGTACGTTTTATATCAGTGAAACAGTAATAATATACATATATTGTAAGTTATTTTTTCCGATTTTTCGGATGTTACTGATTTATCAAATTGTTTTCTATTATCTTTTTTTTTCATTATTCTAAGTATTCCTTTTCTTCAAGAAGTTATTAAACTTATAATCCGATTTATTAAATTATGATTCAGCTGTATATGTATAAAAATATGACAATATCTTATTCAAGCATACACACATATTCAATTCTTTATGAAATCCTTGTCACTTTTATACTGTAGCTTCTGATATCACCCAACAAAATGGAAGTATATGTAACTATTTACAGATATCGGCTACCTGTGCTAGCTTCCACTGTCTAT
The DNA here is from genome assembly GCA_018245575.1 of Jemadia suekentonmiller. NCBI lineage: Eukaryota > Metazoa > Arthropoda > Insecta > Lepidoptera > Hesperiidae > Jemadia > Jemadia suekentonmiller. The sequence goes on from DWDU01001272.1 coordinate 13,423, forward strand.
GAAGGAAAATTGAATTCTCTGCGGATCGATACAGGATGCATCCAGAGAGGAGGGCAGGCGGGCACCGCCCAGCGGTCCAATCTATTTCATCTATAAATAACTCCAGCGGATGTGCTTGTACTGGACTATGTTCAAAGCCTTAAAAGCTGGAGTTTCATCTGACTAATCCTTTTCTGTTTTTCAGAACTAATTATTGTACTGCATTTCTGTCTGCTGTGTTACTGTAGATCTTGATGCGAGTTAATATTTAATTTTTCATCGAACTTCTAATAGCCCCATGTTGACAGGATTAATTTTTCTTGAAGTTTTTTATCAAGTGTGTTTATTAGCACACGCAAATGAAATTGAAGCGGATAATGTTTCCGATATTAAATATTCATATCGAATCTCGGTTTTCTTTAGAGACAGCAGTACGTTCATATTGTTAACTTATACTCGTATTCAGAATTCACGCTCAGTCACTTCACCCGCGCATGAGATAGTGTCAAGCGTCCGCCATTTTGTATAATGCCAAGCAATATCTAAAATGGCAGCCTGTAATGCTTCGATTTTTGTTACGTCAAGGAGGAACTTTATAGAATATATTTCCTAATCTTTTAAGAATATTTTTCTAAAATCCGCGACTCAAAATCTTTGTTGTAAATTTTTCGTTCATAAAAAAATAAAGCATTAACGGTAACGGAAAACAATTTAAAGTCACAAAAAATGTAACGAATGATTTATTATATATACATGATCTAAAATCTTTGCCAAATTTATGTGCTACCATCGCAATATTATTGAACGCAAAATTATGAACTGACGCTGCATTATCGCCAAACCCTTGCTTAATAGCTCTATCGCTGATGAGGCACGACAACGCACGCACATAATCTAAATATAATTAAAAACTCCCTAAAATTATTCACGGATACCGAAACTGCATGATAAAAATAAAATAATAAAAAATATAAATAACAAACGTATATAAATAACAAACAAACAATAATATGTAGCGTACTTACGTCGCGTTTTCCAGCGATGTTGTAGCAGAAGTTCAAAATGGGATTCGGCATAATCGGCTCCTTGCTGCGAGCGCGGTTCACAGCAACAGGTCCTACTGCAGATATTACGAACGATATAAGACTTCAACACTTCAATTTGAATGGAGCAATAACAAGAGCGTAATTGGTAACGTCCGTCACCGGCGACGGCGCTGCAACAGACTTATTGAGAACCTGCAGGCGTCATCGAGCCGGCCCAGTAGATGCACATGCGCAACGCGGCTCAGATTCTAGCTCAAAGCTCACCCGGTTCGCAACAGGTCCCCCTCGCCCCCCAACTATAATCACATACCTGTATTTATAGTCGACACTACAGGGCAATGTTAAAACGGCACCAAACTTCAGTAATAAACCGATTTCATATATTCAAAATGAGCCCGTGCAAACGACGAATTACTTCGGCGGCACGAATATGAATAAACTGTTTGTTATGTCTCGCTCATTATTAAAGGTACGTTCGCCCACTCGGAGTCTTAGTATCGATTGGATTCTCAATTAAATATAGATGTTGCCAAATCTTCACGTAACGGCAAAAATGTGCCCAATTAGGTTGGCGTTCGGCATCTTAAGTCGCTTATAGACTTAAGACAACGTCCACACGTTACGCACTATGATCCATAAATCATAACCACTTAACATCAAACCACTAAAATTTAGAT
>DWDU01001273.1:0-15124 GCA_018245575.1 Jemadia suekentonmiller
TGATCGCGCGTTCGTACGAGTAAAATTCGCGCGAACTTGCGATGGTCGCGTATTCGCGTTCTATTAGGACGATCCCTAAGGCCTACCACCAGCGGTTCAATTTAATTTGTTTCAAGCAAAATCACAGAAAACGCTTAAAAAACAAAAAGGTCGATAAAATACCTTCAAATCATACTGTATCGTTTTTGTAGTTTTATATTTTAAGCCACATATGATATTTCTCATAAAGACGACGATTTTAAATTCAACATAAGATCGGGATTGCATGGCCATTTCCCATACAGCTATGTCTATAAAGTTGTATAGACAAAAACAGTACAATAGGCAATAAGCAATGGCTATCCACTGAAATGTAGGATAGGTAGCCGTAATGTTTTCATTATTGAAACAATTATTAACGATGACACTAATATTGATAACGAAGCCATTACCCGTAATTGTCGATCACGCTAGGAAAACAGTAATAAAATTTCCGTTATTATCAAGGTTTTAATAAATGTTTTTCCACGATCCACTTTGCAAGCATAAAATGATGTGACTTCCGATCTTTTGAGGACCACGCAATGGAAAATTTTATTGCAACTGAAGAATATTATTTATTGTGTAACACATTAGTAACAATTTTGAAAATTTATTTAATTTTGAAATATGTATATATATTTCATGATTGTTCCCATATTTGAAATAATGAATGGGTAATTAATGAAGTTAATTATGATTGCATCAATCGTTTTGCCGCAGTCATGTTGTGAAAATTTATCACTGAAATTGACGTTATTAAACATAAACGTCCTATCGCTTGATCGTTGCATTTAATCTTATTCGATTATTCCATTATTGAAGATATATACGAAAACTGATTGGCTGACTGATTGGCCAACACACAACCGAAATGATTGAGGATAGACGCATAAAATTTCCACACAGGTTTATTATATGATGTAAGTAACAGTCTTAAAAGAGTTTTTGCTATTCTAACTTTAATGAAATAAAATAGGTTATATAAACTTATATGAAAGTTCGTTAATTTAAAGTTAGTAACATGAAAATTGGCACGTAAGCGCGCGGCACGCGGCAAGCTTGGCACGCGGATGAAACCGTGTGGGGTTACTAGTATCAGATAACGTTATCAGTATTATTAAATGTAATCTTGCAAAGTTACTTAAAAACTAAAAATATAATATTTCGCTGTAACCTTCGTTTGATAATAACGTAGACATATAACATACGTACATAACATCACGCCTACAATTCCCGGAACAGGTAGGCAGGGGAGTGTACTGCACTCCCACGTTTCACCAGTTACATGTAACATGAACTAGGGTGTGAGTCTATAATCTGAAATATATCCTAGGATTTGTTTATCAGCAATCGCGCTCGCATCCACTCGACTAACGAGGTAGTCAGACGGTACAGGTGATATATTGTGAAAAATTTTACTCACGGCATGCATGGTCACGCAGTTAATGGAGTAGAACGACAGGTGGTAGAGGGCGAGCGCGGTGGCTCGGTGCACGTTGGGGTCCCGTGACGTCATGTAGTTGACGAGCGGCGTGATGGCTCCCCGCTTGCCAAACTCCTGCCGGTTCTGAGCCCAGTCGCAGCAGTACGCGATAGCCACGCCGAGGTTCGCGCGGAGGTGATCGTCCGTTGTGCTCACTGCAAACAAATATACCGAGCTATCAATGCCAGTAGAGCCTTTCGCACAATTGGGAAACTGATGTGGAATTTAATATCTTTGACAAATTAGTTGCTATCCTTGAACATTGGCCGTTTTCTTCATAAGAGTATCTGTATACGTTGTTAGTTGGATTATAAGCTGGAAATAGCAACTATTAAACTACTGGAGCTTCTATAGTTCACTGATGAGCGTAGAGCTCTACGGAACGGCATTCCAAATACAAATTTGAATTGAAATAATGTTTCAGGTTAGGTTACATAATGAGCCAACACTATTAAATGTTCATAATGTTAATGAGTTTGTTTTAATATGCTGATCTTATACAATTATGGCCTACACATATACATACAAACAATTTAATCAGTAAGATTGACCGAGCCAGGATACACACAAAAATTAATTTACAAACTTAAATGTTATAACTTTAGTTAAGGTTTGTTATAATATTTAGTGAAAAAACTGTATATAGTATAAGAGTATATTTGTATGGTGAAAGCAATTACATAGATTATATAACATCAGCAGCTACCTATTGCAGTCCACTGCTGGACATGCTGGACTGAGAGGTCTGAGAGGATTGAGAGGAAACGCGCGCTGAAAATCGCGACGCACTGTTTCCTTAGGTACATAGAGAGGTACGCAGGATGTGCTTAGTTAACGAAACTCACCAAGTTTCGACAGCTTCGCCACGACCCCATGATCGGATATAACAGCCAGATTCTCGTGGTCCCTCGCTATAGTCGCAACAGCCGCGCACACAGCCGACAGCACGTTGTGGTCGTCCGACTCCAGCAGGTCCACGGTCAGCTCTAGAGCACCCACAAACGACCTAACCATCTCTCCAGAGTCCGCTGCGTTCTGCACGCAAGGACTGAGTGCTAAAGCGGCATTCGTTTGCACCTTCTTCGAATCGTTCTTCAACAAGGACCAAATGAGCCTAACTCCGTCCAGCTCGTCAATTTCGCTCATACAGTTATGCTCCTTGGCGCACTCCATTAACACCAAAGGTACATTCTCGAGTAGGGGCTTATGTGTGTTGTTCAAATGATGTACTGTAATGGAAAATTCATTTTAACTTATGGCCCTAATTTAATTACTGTCATCAGTCCTTCAATCTACTGCTGGATATACATTTCTTCCAAGGAGCGTTTAATGCCTTGGGTCTAGTAATTTTTATAAAACACTAATGTCATGAGTTTGCAAGTCTTGTCTTTTCCCTTGTTTTGCAATTCGCGCTTAACCAGTGCCATAGAGTATCCCCTTAGCATTTTTAGAAAGAGACCCGGGTCTCAAATTGGTACAATAAAAGGAATTGATGATAATAATAAAGATAGATAAAAACGTAACATCACGCCTGTAATTCCCGAAGAGGTAGGCAGAGGAGTGTGGATAGAAGAAGATAGATAGCTTATATTATTTAAAAATAATCCTTAGTTTTGTATTCTACTCACAATACACCTTTCAACAGAATATTTCGTGAATTTAGAAGCTTGATAATGATGTCTACGAGTAGTTACCATAGGAAGACTAATAATAATTGGAAAAAAAAGTATAATGATCTCTTGAAAGTTTAATTATATTTTACTTTATCACTTTCAAGTACTTTTATTTTATTTACATAGTCTACATATCACATTAACAGATCGCTTTGTGGGCTTATGCAATAAGCTGATGGCAAGATGTGGCGAAAATTACATTGAAATTGATTCGCTTTTAATTCTATTAAAATTATTTGTTGCTACATCTTGTTTGTGTGTTTTGTGCGCTGTGTGATAAGTGTTACATAAGTTTCATTTAAAAAATAATAATTTTAAAAACCACACAAACATAACTACTGTTATCTAAGTGATAAGGTAATAAATAATAATAATAAAACACATGCATCATGACTGATATGCGAACCACTTAACACCTGGAACAAACAATTAGTCTTTTAATTATTGTAACTGATAAAACATATGATAAGCTTACTTAACATTGGTATGCCACCAGAGCTCCGAATCTTATCACGGTTTGGTGGATATTTGGCGCATTCAGCTAAAGCGCCGGCTACGTTTGTCAAAACTCCATCATTCTCGTCATCAAGCAATCTGACCAATATCGACACAGCTCCCAAATTGTCCAATCGCTTCACACTGGCGTCGCTATTCGCGCACTTCCACAGCGCACCAGTCACGGCAGCCAGGAGGGGTTTGTTTGGTCTATTAGTTGAATCTTGAGCTGCCTCCACCAGGAGTTCCAGACCTCCCGCTTCTCGGATCATGTCTCGCGTTATTGAATCACTGGCACACTTGTAGATTGCAAGACTGCAATACGTCTGAAAATATGAATGACATTCATTTACAGGGTGAATAAATTTTGACATCCGTTTTAAAAGTAATTCATTGAATATTGTTCATTCATTATATATATATATATTAAAAAGCATGTTATGTGTTTTAAATGTATATATAAAGTGCACAGTAAAATCACATTACATTTCACGTCCTTTTAGTCCCGGGTCTGCTGAGAGATTTATAAAATCTGAGCGATTTATGAAAATATTTTTTATGAAATAATCAGATTCTTGAACAATTCATTATTGTAAAGCTCCTTTTATATTCATAACATTTTTATCGTCTACAATAATTTTGAATAAAAAATTCAAGTAACATACTTGGTGAAAATTGGGGTAACTACATACAACTGTGAAGTTATGTTAAAAATAACAGTTTTACAAACCTTTAAATCCTTATCCTCGTTGCCCAAGTGCTTAATCAGATCGTCTACCATTTTTTCCGTCTGTATGGCGAGTTGGAAGGATGTCTCATTCGCGCACATTTGAAGCAAACCGAGCGCGGGAACGGCCACGTCGAGGTGTATGGTCTTCAGCATTCTGGCTATCAAAGGAATCATGCCATACTTCCTCATGGCCTCACGATTTCTCTGTGAAGACGACATTGACCAGAGCGCTTTGGCTCCAGCCCGGGCTATATCCAAGAACTGCAACTCGTCTTGATGGAGTTCTTCACGGGATGTTACCAAATACCTTAGTGATAGGTAGAATTTTATACGAATTTAGTGCGCGATATGTTAAAATAAATTTAGAGATTAGGATTAAAATAATTTTTCTATTTGCTTCATTTTTATTAGGTACCCACATCAGTTAATGAAAATTGTATAAGGAAATTATTATTACACCTAATATTACAATTTTATGATTTTTTATTACATGATTTGAATTTTATTATATTTACCTAATATTACAATTTACTAATCCTTTAATCCTTCCTTACAATATACTAATCAAAGTAAAATATGATTTGAATTAAAATCAATATGAATAATTGTAATAAATAACACAGTGGTGCCTTGAAACAGTTTATGAACACTACAACGACTTATTGTCAGACAATACTACTGTACATGCAATAATATATAGATAGTCTGGAGGCTGACTTATTACGGTATGGCGCGACCTATCTAACTAAATACGGCTACATGCCCTGGCCGCCGACGAGCAGCAGCTAGGCGTTGCGAGAGGCCGTGCTTTACGATCGGCAACCCACATGCCCAGCGTAGGGATTATGGGCAAAAACTTTCATTTAAAGCCTACGTCCAGCCGTGGACATAGCTAGGCTGATGACGATGATTATACATAAAGCAATATAACCTATAAAAATGTAGCTATTTACCTCTCTTTAATGTCCAGTAAATCTATCAACTTCGGAATTCCACCAAACTTCCTGCAGAACTTTCTACTCTTTCGTATTCTCCCTAGGTTAGCTACAGTCTCCGCTGCCAGTATTTGAACGTCCCTCGCAGGGTCTGACAACAAGTTGACTAGGAGCGGTATCGCTCCCAAGTCCGTCACTTTCTTCCTGATTTCGATATTTGGCGTTATGTCTTTAAGGACGGCTAGACCTCCCAATATACAACACAAATCTCTTGTTTCCAATAGATTTACTAGCAGTTCCAAACCACCAATCTCTTGTATCGCTCGCTGATTGACTTCAACGGTAAGGTCGTGGTCTTTCAGACAAGACAACGCGACCATTGTCGCGGTCTGATTACCAGCCTTCATGTACTTCACAAGCTTCTGTATATGCCAGTATTCCGGTGGTATCTCTGACGATTTTATCAGGTCTGCCCAGTTGTCTTCGGAGGGAGAGGTCGATGACGCTGACGACGCCGATGTATCAGATCCCTCTGTGACCATAACGATTCTGGGCAAACCTACCGTGTCCTGCCCACCGTCCACACTGAACGTCGATATGTTATCCCCTTCGGCCATGATTAATTGATAAATAAAATACTAAATAATATATAAAATGATTTGTTTTCTGCCTCTCGGTATACTGATTGATATATGAATGCGTGTCAAAATATGACTTTGAAAGTATTGAGAGATGTTTTCATTTAATAAATCAATGTTGTTGCTAGGTAACCAATGCCCGAATAAGTATTCGATAGCAAGTATTGTCTAAGAATTAACGTATGAATAGGTACATAATGATGTATAATTGTTATGCAAATGTATTTTAATAATCTCTAATCTAAATGTTTTGTTGACATTGGCACCATTTGATTTTTCTTATTTAGTCTGGTAATGCGCCCGATGCACTACGCTCACCACCTATTCCATAAAGGGACGTAAACGCAACTGTTGAAACGTGGGGTGTATTACATTTCTCTGTCTACCTCGTCTCGGATTTCAGGCGTGAAATTACGTCATTAATCTAAATGTATTTTAATAATTATTACACGATATTTAGTAATCAAGACACGAGCAATGCAAGCTACAACTTTTGCAGTGCATAAATCACATGATTTAACGTAAATTTCATATCTTAAGTGTACTTATTTGTTATTATGTTTGTTCCAGTTTCGAAGGAGCGTGAAAGACGTACTGAAGCCAGAACACAATGACCATTTTCTTCTAAGATGGCTGAGAGGTACATATTAATTTTTTGCCTTTCATTCATTTGTAAAATTGTATGTAATGAAAATATTCAAGTAAAGAGTCTACCTACATCCTTCGACCCCATGCCAGGATAGCAGGATGTCGTAAGAGGCAACTAAAGATGGCACTGGCTGATTGCGGTATGGGCTTGCCTCCTCAGACTCGGCTACATTCCCTGGCCGCCTGCGTGCAGCAAGAGTATGTGTGATTTGTGATCCCCAACTCTTAGTACCTCGCGTGGAGACTGGGCAAACATCCCTGTGGGGAGGCCTACTACTAGCAGTGGACTTAGGCTGAGGATGATGATGAGTAAACACGAATGCGAGATGAAGTGTTATTGACAGAAATATTGGGGGTTATAGCCTTTTCTCTTCACCAAACATAGTACAAAAAATAATGATGCGAATAATTTTATTATATTACAATTCGATACAAAATTTTCTCACCTTGCATAAAGTAGAAACAATTGTTTTAATTAATATTTGATTTTACGCGTTTGATACATTCCTTGTTACATTTCTTGGCGTCGTATCGTTTGTACTAGGGGCGGTAAAACCAATTTTTATTGTGTAGAAAACAACGTCGTACATAAAATAGATTCACCGAATGTAGGTACAATGGAATGTGCATTCAGCGTTGTTTTGTACATATACAGTGTTCAATATCCATATTTAATTTATAGTAAAAAAAAGTCGATTTTTTTTGCATCGTTAACAGTAGAAATCCGTAACTAGTGTCAATCTTTACGGCTAATACGCATAATAACATGTATATTAGGTATACATAATTATGTTTAATATAAATGTTATCAGGTTACGGGCTAGGTTTAGTCGCCTCTTGTGACACCCTGTATCTGGGATCATTTAGTTGTAATAATTAAATTTTATTTTCTTATTCAGCGCGTCAATGGGACCCAGAAGCGGCGGAGAAAATGTTAAGAGACGTAAGTGTGACTGATGTTATAATTTTTTCGGTACTTAAATTTGTGCTAACTAAACAATTTAATAAAAGATTATTTTTTTAAAATTTTAAATGAATAATATATTCAGATATCGTTCAATATATTTTTCTCAGTGTCCTTCATTTCTTTTCATTTCTCTTTCATCAATGTTTTCTCTTTCGAATACAAAATGGGGCCGAGAGTATCGGACAAAATATTTAGAGGGGAAACTATCTAATGTAGGTACAAACTGTAAACTTTTACTGTAATAATAATATATTTTAATAATTATTGTTTGTTGTATCTTATTTACTTTCCTTGATAAAGCATAACAAGAGTCACGTGTATTTTTTTAATTTCAATTTTTATACCAAATTTTCATAATTTAATTTTTAATTATTTACAAACAGTACATATGTTAATAGTTTACAAATAAAACGGTTATAGTAAGGGATAATTTTTAATCTGTGTACCGTTAATTTTCAGTCAATGAAATGGCGGGAAAAGTGGGGAATAGATACAACGTTAGCGACGTGGCAGGCACCCGAGGCCCTGGAGATGCACTTTCCCAGTGGCAGCACGGGATTCGACAAGGAGGGCTCACCATGTAATCATCCAAATTTACTCCAACTCGAATCCGCTGCATATAGAATATTTCAAAGTATTTCATATCACCCAGACGTACTGTTTACTCAGACTTAGATTTGGAACTAAACTTATTTTACTGCTCAGTTGTTGTACCAACTCGGTAACTGACATTTCTTTTCAACAATCGTAATCTAAGAATTACCACCTGTTGTTAATTTCAACAATTAGTTACAGTCGACTTTCAGCCCACGAAGTCAATCACATGTATGTACCCCTTAATGTTAACGTGGAACATATTTGTCACTACGTTCCATATTCAAATAGAAGCAGAACTAAAAAAAAAAACGTAACATCACGCCTGTAATCCCCGAAGAGGTAACCAGAGGAGTGTAGAACACTCCCACGTTTCACCAGTTACATTTACCAGTTAATTATACATATAAGTAATATGTATAATTACGTATTTTGATAATAGTAAACATTTTACTTAATACATGCATATACGTATCTTCACGCCAGGTCCCTCACGAGGTAGGTAGAGAGCACCGAGTGCCAAATATCTCTATCCTTACAGACCTGCCACGCTTCTTCTACATTCATAAAATAAATACATTTTTTTTAATAATCTCTCAAATGCATAAGGCATATTCTTTAAGGACTTTAAAACTAGTAATTTATTGTATTAAAAATATAGTTACAATTCTTATGTTGAACAATTAAAGTCTATTTGTAACGACGCACCGGTCTTTATAATGTAAATTTTCATAATGTAACCTACATAATAAATATGCATGGGACTTTCTTTTCTATTCCAACACAATACCGTTTCAATTGGCTTGCACGATTTTGCCGATAAAAGAGTACACTAACGTTGACGCGGCTACGTACATTTACTGAAAGGATTACGTTATTGACTTGCCATCAAATTGTACACAGAGCTTAGAACAATAACCTGGTGCTAGAACAATTCTAGACAGAACTAGCGTATGTATTGGTTGACCAAATTAATGTTAATTAATTAACGTATAATTTTAATTTTATGATTAAATAAAAATTACAGCTATAGTTGAACACTAAACTTCGCGGATTATGACTCATTTTTTTATCAAAAATTACTTCGTGAAACAAAGAATAATCGATATAATAACATTGAAGAATTATTTAATCCGCCTTGTAACTTCAAGTTAATCAATTTATCTAGTACCGATAACGCTAATCTAGCATGGAACAAATATATGTTGCAATCAACGAGACTGTACGCAGGAGTGTTCAGTAAATATTCTGAATCATATCCTTTTTATTTAGACGTTGGGTCATGTGACATATATCTCACTTTTATTTCAAATTACAAAAACGTATTGCACTTAATTTCTCCTACAAACTGAGTACTCTTAGATTTTGGAACATTAAGTAAAATTCGATTCTACAACCTGTGAGACTGCACCGAAAGCATGTTCCTTTACTTTAAGTACCTACGTTTGATCCAGCAATCGTGTTAATAGTTAAACAAATTACGCCAAAATACATATTTCAAAACAATTTTATGACGTTAAAAACAAAACTGAATAAAAACTAACTAAAATTACAATATTTGAAATAATATTTTAAAACAGTAGTAATGATAAGTGATATTTACATTTTTCTCCCGTTATTTTTATTTTCGATTTACATATTTTAATTTCGTACCTATATAATATATATAGGTACGAAATAAGAATTAATTAAGAATGCTAAGAATTAATTAGTCTTAATTATACACGTAAATGTATAATTAAGACTAATTAATTCTTAGCAGTTTTTTTTAATTTTAAATCACACTTATCAATATCTTACACTGTAAATTACACTTATCAATATCATACACTCAGCTTTTAACAGTTAATTTAACAGATATATCCTATCATTCGTAACTGTTAAGCGTTTAGTCATCAGTAAATAAATATTAGCATTATGATGTATTGACAAATGTATTTATATAGGAACGTGTCCTATCTGTAGGTATTACTACTTACCTTTTGTCTTATCACATGTCATTTGAACAGATCATATATTATTGCTACATTTCCATTGCAATTGTAAAATTAACAGGAAAATATTGATCAGGTAATACTAGAAAAATTACAATTCAAAATTTAAACAATGGAGATAGAAATAAAAATGGCATAGATACATGAAAATAATCAAATTTATTCTTTTTTATTATACATATATTCCTCATTCTTATGTAAAGTTGCTATAAAATATGCCTTACAATGATATACGAGTATAAGTTAAAATGTATTGTTCAGGAAAATATTACGGCTATGGCGGTCCCCCGCCTCCCCCCCACCATCCCCCCGGTGCACCTGGGCATGGCTATCCCCCACATATGTATCCTCATGGACCCGGCATGGTCTACTACCCCATGCATCCAGCGTACTTCTATCCTTACCCACATCCCCAAGAGCCCGCAATTCCTGTCGAAATTGTGGACGTCAACCCCGAAGATGCCGTGCCAGAATTACCGGGGGAAACAGTCGAGTTGCCTTGGAGTAAGTTGAACAAAAATAGCTGATGTGTCATTCGATGATCCGGCGTATATTGCAGGTTGTGTTCATAGCACACTTGGTTATAACGGAGCTGTAGACGCGATGTACTAGAAAATCATCAATGATACAAAAAGTGCTTGGGAATGAAGTATTCTAGATTGGGTTCCAAAAAACGGAGAGATAACACCTTGGTTTTAAGCATCGTATTTGTTTATTGTAAATTTCACAAAGTAACCTAAGCTTCGATATGAATCACATTATGACTACAACTATTCATTTTCGGAATGTAAACATATAAGTTTCTAACGTTAGTACCATAGAACTGTATTTATCTTATCTGATAAACATTTCTGTGTATCACGAGCATAATCATTATCAACGGATTTCGATTCAGAATTTTACAAAATCGAAATTCCAAGAAATGAGTAAATATACATTACCTACGTGTTTGATTAATGATTTATTTATATAATGAGCAATTTGTATTTAGTCACCATTGAGTTTTACCTTATGACGTCGTAAAAACTCAGGAAATAAAAAAGTTCAGGGAATATTTAGGTGATTAAGGTGTTATTTCTTCCAGCTTGCCGTGTTTTGTTAGCCAATGTTCGGCCAATCCTCTCTATGGTTCCTTATTCCTCTCTACCTTCTCCTACTTATCCAACATCTTGTAAATAAAAATCTTTTTTTTTACGTGTAGACAACAAGCATCTGCTTTATTATTAGTTTTATAGTGAAACTCCATATAGAGTTTTGGCCATTGCTTTCTGTGTTGTCAGTTCCAACATTATGTTTCTCATCATAACGGCCTATTCACCACTTCTATTATTTAAAGTAATATAAATTACCAATGTCCTATCATTTTACTCAATCAATCCATAATCACTGTATATGTTATTCTGAAAATTGGATTGTGAGCTAAAATTGGATTTGCAATAATTATCTAATATATATGCACAACATGAAATATCCATTCAATTTTGATGTTAACATTTTTCATACTCATGCGTACATAGATATCACAACATTTGCAATTTTATTTGCAAGATTTCTAACATGAGATCTCGCACTTCCAGGTACATACCGTTGGGTTCCAGCTTGTTTGAGCCAGAGAAGTATTCCCCCTGGTGCCCTCAGGGTGGGAACTGATGCAGATGGAGAAGAGATTTATGCGGGACGTGCACCCCATGAGGGTGACATTCTCCCCGCTAAAGTTATCCCCTCAAAGAATGCTTGCTACATTGCATTCGGCGGAGAGGAAATCTTAAAAGATCAATTTGAGGTAAGTTTCTTTTCATTCTAAGTGGAGACCTGTATCAATCAGTAGCTCGACAAAAATGTTCATAATGATGTGAAAAAAAAACTATAGCATATTCGATAAATAAAGAACAAAATATATAACGAACTTATGACAGAAATTGAAATTTTAAATGTATGAATTATGTGACCAACCCGTCAGTAGCAATTGTATAGTACATTCAAGAACTGGAACCTTACACTTCACTTGACGAAGGTTTTAGCATAGTTCTGTTCCACCACAGGGATTGTAACTGTAAATGGGGCTGCTTCAGCGTTACACAAATATTATTAACCCTGCAAAAATTTATACAGTACTCTATATTATTGTGTAGGTACATTTTCATCAATCTATTTCCATAATACTTAATGTAATCATTAGCTTGAGGATTAAACAATCGATAACGATATTATGAGTTACTCAAAACTGGATACCGAGATATATATTTCTAATAGTTATTCTAATTGAAAAAACTTTTCTATTCATGGACTAAATTTTCATACGCATACAATTCCAGGTGCTGGTCCCAGCAATGTTCTCGTGGCAGTTTTCCACTGGTGGAGCAGTTCCACCTGGCGCTGTGGAGGCCGGAGTCACAGCCGACGGCGAAAAGTTGTACTTTGGAAGGGTGACGCACGATGGCTGCACCACTCCCGGCAAGGTGAGAAATGTTTTATTGAACTAACATTGGCCACTTTAACTGACGTATGGCCATTAAAAGCTTGTAATGTCTGCTATAGATTTTTATACTGTAAGATAGTGATTATTTAGGTCATAGTCAGGACAGGAAAAGAATGTGGTTAGTCTATTCAATCACAACCTATTTTAATCGTAAATCAAAAAAAAGACCCAGAAGAAATGTTTAGTGCACTTAAAAATTCAACGACAACGTCCAGAGTCAACGAAATAATTACTTTCTTTCCATGAGTTTCTAATTACTGAACACAATGCACTACAAATAGCAATAACAGATGCTCTTCTGGACCAGCTCCTGCCAAGCCAGAGCTCGCATGCTGTCGCGTGGGACCAAACAGAATCAAATAAGGTTGCGATTAATTCTCAAGATCAATAAAATTTGTTAGTAAATAATCTCCAATAGAACTTCTGTTATATTACGCTCTGTAATAGTGCTTGAATGTTGCCCTGCATGTTTTTTTGCTACCTCCGGATAATAAAACATACGCTTTGTTTTAATTCCAGATTCATCCTTCCCACGGCACTTGCTACTACCCATTCGACGGAGAAGAGAGGAGTTCAAACGAATACGAGTGCCTTGTGCTTATGTAAACTGACCTTTAAAAACGTATAACATTGCCATATAAATTAAAACCTAATAACAAGGTATTAGAGTATGTTTTATATTTAGCGTAGACGAGGAGTGAAAGACTAAGTAGGGATACATGTCAACACGCAATGTTCTTCTATATATATAGTTATCTAATACATGGTTATATTATTTATTGGGATGTCAGATGACAGTCAGTTAAAATTAAATATTTTTAAAAATAAAAGTGTTCGTTTACAAATGTTTGGTATTGATTTTACTCCTTATATTTATATTAGAAAAAAATATTTGTCTATAGGCTTGTAGTTGTGATGTTTTATTTTCTTTTTCTAATAATTCAGCAGCAGAATAAAGCAGTGATAGCCAGTGGGTCCGGGGTTCAAATCATAGCGTGTACCTAGTTACAAGAAATGTGTATTTTAAAATTAAATGTCGCTTACTATAACAGTGAAGGAAAACGTAACATCACGCCTGTAATGTTCCGAAGAGGTGGGCAGAAGAATGTAGAACACATGAAGGAAACCATTTTGAGGAAAAATGCATATCACTGACTTCTCCATATTATTTTCTAAGGCATGTGACCTCTGCCTTCCCACACTGGACCAGCGTGGCAGAGTATAGCTTAACTCTTCTCATTATGAACAACCGTATCCAACGATAAAAGAATACGACGATTCCTTGTCGAATTTTCTATGTGAATTAAAAATTTATGAATAAAAAAATAAATCAAAAACCATGAAATGCTTAATCATTAGTCTCCCGTGGGTCATTATTATCATCCTTAAAAGAATTCATCGAAGCTCAACGCTCTTATAACATATACTTTAAAAATTATATTGATATTTGAACCCACTTTAGGCGATTTTATCTGTGGCGCAATATACTGTGTTAGTTGCCAAGTTGCGTCAAACAAGCTGTCAGATCAGTTGCCGGCGTGGCAACTTCTCTAGCATACACCACGCATTGGGTGTCCTTAAAGAGCAGCTGTCTATGAAAGCGGGCGGTCTTCACACACTAGATCCTGTTATAGCAGCCTTGATATGGCTAAACAATGCACATATCTTATTTCACAATGTTCTTCTCTCTCTGTATTGTGCTTATTTATGTCCGCTCACGGTAACAAGAAAAAAATTGAAAATCAAATTTTTACTATCTCCTTATGCGTTTTATTGCGATCACGCCAGACTGTTCTGGAAGTAGGTAGAGGGTTCTTACAGACATGATGTAATTCTTCTACATTAATGGCTCATTCCTCAGTTCTACACACATCACGTTCTTTTAATTTATTATTCAGTTAAGCAAAATATTTTAATGAATCCTATAATAAACACTACGAACAGTGACGTTTTGTATCATTGTAACATAATACAACTGCGTTAAGTAAGATCGGCTTGCGCATACGCATCAAACAAAACACTCATTGATCCAAACGATCAACACAACACAACAATCTTAGCATTCCGTCGTGGACTCGCGGACCGAGAGCACGTGTCTTACAATTGTATAACAGTTTTAAATCAAATACAACATCGAAAAGTAATTCCTGTGAATCTCTTTGTGAAATCTCCGGAACCATGAAGGCTGTGATTGTCATTTTAATGTTCAGTGAGTGTTGGTTTTATTATTAAAAGAAAACAATTGTTTGTTTTTGTCAAATGACTGTTCGAATGGCTGCCTCGTTGGTCGTGTTGGTTGCAATTGCGACTGCCGATTGAGAGGTCCTGGGTTCAATTCCCGGGTTGGGCGCTACAAAATTTTTCTAATTTAGATTTTCTAGTAGTGGCTTGGAGTCTGGACATGTGCCCGATGCATGGCAATAGGCTCACCACCTATTCCATAGTGGGACGTAAACGTAACTGGTGA
>DWDU01001274.1:0-15121 GCA_018245575.1 Jemadia suekentonmiller
ATTTATTTATTATTAACCTATGGAATACCGCTTCGTGGATTAGCGTACGGCTATATTATTTAGCTGCCGCGTCCACACATTGCATCTAATAGGTACCCTATGTTTTAATCCATATGCTTTTGTCTGAGACTCAAGAGTTTAACCTGGATGTCCCAGTATGAAAAAAAAAACTATTAAAAATATTTATGTGATTGATTGAGGAAATTCTTCCGAAATCAGTAGTGGAACCATTTCTGTGTTCTAATTTTAAAAGAGTTATGTACTAGGAATAAAAGTGATAAACTGTTTACATCAACTTCAGTGATCAATTATTATCATGTCATGCCTTGTTATGTGAATTTTCGATGAATGTCTTCTCCGAAAAAGGATTCGAAATTCCAACCATTAATTGCACCACCAATTAATTGGAACACTAGTTAAAATTTAACGTTCGTTTCATTAGAGAAACTCAGTTCTGGTCTCCCCTGATGAGAGAAAGAAAAAAAAATCTCTTTGTAGAGACTCGTAAACTTTTAAGAGTTTGTCCGAATAAATTCCTGTCCAATTATCCATTTCCTTCGTTTTATTTTTTGATTTATTTTACATTTCCAGTTTTGTTGTAATTACGCTACGCTTCCCCGTGAAAATCTGTTATATATTTCTTTTGTTCATGTTACATAAATGCTAAAAAAGCACGCGATTCACCTGATTTGTTGCGGTCTCTGAGACCATTGATTACCTTGCAAAACGCTTAAATAGAACGCCTGTGTTCCAGTATAAGACAAAAAGAGACAATCTCTTTTAGTCTTACACTGGAACACAGGAATTATATTGTTTCGAAGAAGCTGCATCGTTATTGCCTTTAAAGAGTAATCCTATTGAAAATGAAACATGTCTCCTTACTAATATCTAATTTAATATCACGTAATAATATCTCAATCCTATATATGTACTTGTTATTGAAACTAGAAGAAGACGAATCTCACGATTTTTATAAGTATAAAATAACAATTTTGCCGTAGCCATAATATTCTGATAACTTGTTTATAAATAATATGTATTCCTTGGTCTTTTGAGATTTAAAATATGTTGCTCATAGGCTCACCACCTATTCCATATTGGGACGTAAACGTAACTGGTGAAACGTGGGAATGTTCTACATTCTTCTGCCTACATCTTCGGGGATTACAGGCGTGATGTTACGCTTTTTTTTAAATTTGCGTAATGTGAAAACACAATATAATTTTCTACTACAAGTAATAATCATATTATATCTAAGATTATTGATTTAACATTCATTATCCAATAACAAGTGAGGCGAGGAAGTCGTCTGCAAATATTAACCCCTTAACTTCTGTATACATATAACATGAAGGAGGTACAACATGCTCATATTAATGGACTGTCATATTAACACAGAGCAACCAATGCGAAGTCACTTTTGCATTGTAGACATAGAATAAGAAGTGATACTTCACTTTTGAGCCATACTCGATAGTGTGGCTCAAAGTTAAAGTGTGGCTATTGGGTTTTTCTAACTTAAGATTCCTAGTAATGGGTCGGACACTGGATTTGTGCCTAGTTGAAGGCTCGCCCCTTATTACATTGTGGAAACTAAACAGAACTGGTGAAAAGGTGGAGTATAAGAAGCAGAGTAATGCTTCTGCCTACCTTATCGGGGATTATAGGCTTGATGTGAAAACATAACGAAGTCCTTCAATTGACACGGACGGTGTCGAATGGTAATAATATTTAGTGGTCGGAAAAGAGAGTCTTGTTTTCATGTTAAAATTTTTTTTACAGTGTTCTATACCATTGAATTCCCGTTGTACAGCACTGCAAGAGCAATGATTTGCGGCCGGGCGCGGTGCCAAATTGCCTGAAACTGGATTCCCAAACAGAGAAACGCGAGCAATGTTCTCGCGGACAATACTTTACAGGCAACTCGCCTGTATTGTCCAATAACAATAGGAAATGGGACGGAAATTAATTTATTATTTAAAACATGATCTTTTACCCCTTTGAAATTATACGAAATTTACATAATTAATATATTGTACATGTTATTTCCCGGCAATTCACTACCATGGCAATAGGCTCACCACCTATTCCATAGTGGGACGTAAACTGGTGAAACGTGGGAATGTTCTATATTCCTCTGCCTATCTCTTCGGGGATTACACGCGTGATGTAACGTTAATTCACTATCGTACTGACATTCGCGTTGCAATGTAATTAAAATGTCGAGCTTTATTTACATTTACAAATTCATTACGTTTCAACTGAGTTATTAATACGTACATACATATGTAACACGATTCAAGACGTTAAATAATTTTGATAACATCTTCATAAATACACAATAGATATACAATAATACATGAGTTTCGCAGATAGCGTACCTGCGTTTAAAAACGTGAAAAACCAATTAGTGGTTTTCATAGACGCAACGAGTAAGTTTGGACATTTTATTAATAGTTTACACAATTTATTCAATGGACGTCGCTTATAATTGACAGTGGAAGAGCAATTGTTTTTAGCCTATTAATATTACTTGGGTGGCGGTGGTTGTTTGAGCGAATGAACCAATATTGTGGTGGACAAGCGCTATGGAACAATAGCTCTCTGTCAGAGCGACAGAGACAAATTGTAGTCGGTACACGAAAGAACGCTGATCTTGCGCCAGGCGAGCACAATGTCGCTTTTTACGCTTTTAATGAGAAAAAGTGTTAAAACTGCCACTTTGAATTGGGTTTAGACCTACCTTTAATGGAGATCGCGCCTAGAGGTATTATTGCAGCAAATGTCTGTTTATGTGGTATATTGTAATGTGCTGTTTTGGTGACTAAAAACTGGTTTTAGTAACAGTTTTACACCAGGAATACCAATTTGTTTTCTGCAGTTTCAATTACAATGCCCAGTAAATGTTCTTGCTAGAACTCTATTAAAACACTCGTAACATTTGTTATTGACTATTAAATTGATATTTTATCTGACATGTCTTATTTTCGCTCGGTCTAGTTTCGAGTTGATTATATCCACATCAAATAAGATATTCAATAAATGAGGTTGAGATATTAATTTGTTATCAGTGAATTTATCTGTCAGGTAGTTCCACATACAATTCCGTACGTGTTTGTTGAACTCATTATGTTATGGCGTAATAAAACAAAGTAACATGCGACACGTGGGCTTAATGTTTATGCGTGTGTATGAAGTCATTAGTCGGAATAAATGTTTCGTGTTTACATTCACAGCCCTCTTCCGTCGTGCCAAAGGTGCGTAAAGTAAATATTCGCGTGATATTGCCAAGAAAAGCTACGATATACACTGACAGTATATTCTAATATAAACTTATGAATTTATTATTCGTAAGAATATCTCAGTGTGTTTCAGTATTAATTGATACAGGTAATGATAAATCGTTATTAATGTAATCGAGAAATAAATTATGTTGGATATTTCTATGTTTGGTAACCATATAGAAACGAGACATAAAAAAGCAATGATAGCCTTGTGATTTAGAATTCAGTCTCACATTCGTATAGTTCTGGGTTCAAATCCTAGAAATCTCTGTTGCATCGCGGTTAGACTTTTGTCACGTGTAGGTCCACAAACAACATACGCTTTAAAGTAGAACTCTGAAGGGCTTCAGTTTCCTTACGATATTTTCTTTACAGTTATAACTATTAAAATTGTAATGTTTAAAATGTATATACACCTATATTTTGACACAGTTACTTGATTCCAACGTAGGCAGAGCCAGTGTTATGGCAACCAAACAATAAAACATAATATATAGGCTTATAAATATATATTTATACAAATATTTAATGTTTACACTTCATTTGTAACTAAATTGTGATTGCTGGAATAAAATGATTACGAATTATGTTAGGAAGTTTTATTAGGCAGCCGTTATGCAAGCGTCCCAATGTTTGTACGTTAACTGCCTATATAGTCTACATATTAGTTGCAGGTGACGTTGGCTGCGATCCAAAATGGCCCGTATAAAGTACTGACTTCCTTACATGCAATAGACATATGACGCTTACGATGTCTCCGTCATATAATTATTATTTGACTACTACATCGTCAAGCCAGGCCCCTTACAACGTAGGCAGAAAACCTAAAACTAAATGTATATTTATGTCCTCACATGTTCACAGATCTCACATGTTTCTTCTTCTTACAGTAGTTAAGTTCAGTAGTAGGTCAAGTAGTTCAAGATATGAATAAGCATTAAAAAGTAATTGGTCAAATTGACAGATAATTACATTGTTTAAAATGAAACAAACAAAGCGGCTTAATATTCGTAACTCTAAAACCGTAAAACTTAAATAAATAAATAAATAAATAAACTCTGTGACGTATATTGAACGATACGTCAATTTCAGTATATGAAACGCAGAGTGATCGGTTTTCTCGCGAGTGACCGCCAGTGTCAAAGTCGCGCGAACATTTCCGTGTTTCTCAAACATATATCTTGCTAATATAACAGCCGTCAAACTTTCACGAAGCTTCAAGGAGGTTGTCACTTTTTTTCTGTGGGTTGATTTACTAACATGCAAGTTAAGCATTCTGCAATGGCTAATAGTGGCTCGGAGTTTGGATTTATGCCCGGCGCATGGTAATAGGCTCACCACCTATTCCATAGTGGGACGTAAACGTAACTGGGAGTGTACTACACTCCTCTGCCTACCTCTTCGGAGATAATAGGCGTGATGTTGCGTTACGACAGATCAGTTTATCCGCTAATACCAGCTTCTACTAAACATTACTTGCTCTTACCATTGTTTTTATCTTGAACCAAGTATGTTATTAAAATAACTATCATCGAGAAGCGTAAACAGCATTCTAAATTAATGTCGAGTTTTGCTCTGTGTATCTACTAGAGTTCTTTTGTAGGCTCTTATTTGCCTCTTAAGATGGCTATCCGCCAACTTGACTCTCTAAGGCTTCGTCGACTTGTGTGAATGGCTGATGAGTGGACACAAAGAAAGATCTGACTGCGAACCTCTCAATACTATGTACATACTTTTTTCAATTGTGTGCTTATGTATTATATTTTTTATGGTAAGTACGGAAATAAAATTTATATGTCTTTTCATTCAAGGCATTTATAAGTAAATTTCTGCGAAAATATAGAGCGTTAAACATATATCGCTTCTGGCTAGCCAAGCATACAAGCATACAAGCAAGTTCGGGGGTAGAAATAAGTACAGCACTAGTGATTCAATGACGAACAATAAACAGAATGTACTAGTTTAAAACAAACTAGACCGAATTTAGTCCACAATAAGTTTCACAGTTTAGAGTTTTCGTCTTCAATATCGTGGACCTGAAACAGATCTTAATGATAATAAAATATGGAAGTAAATGTACCCTCGCGTTACTTTGGATTAAACCGCTTAGACGGAATTACGAATACGTGAAATTAAACCGCTTTATCTTGATTGAAAGCAGAAATCTCTTTTCTATTTTTGATAACAATTCACAATAAAGGTAGGCGTAATGACAATGGGGCTAGACGTCGGTATGTCGACAATAAAAGGCTGCGATACAACGTTGCAGGTTTCCTTGTTTCATTGCTTTGTGGGGCTCAGCCTCAGCTATTAATCTGCCTTTGCTGTAAAGTGCTATATAATAGCCATCTTTATCTATTATTATTTGTAGTTAATTAGTAAATTGTAACGAGTACATCAAATATAAATTTTGATTTGTTTACTCATTTTACGTAGCTGTTACATTTCCATTGAGAAGTCAATGGTAATATAACAGATTTAAGTTAATATGAATAAAAATTAATTTCTTGTTTCATTACGGATTCCAAATAAAGCAATATATATTTGAAAACATTTCAATCACCAAGATGTGTAGTGATCAAACAAGAAATACATATTCCTTATTTATATTCCTTCAACCGCTATTGACTTCGACCGTCTATATAAACAAGGCCCTTAAAACATTTTAACTTTATTTGGGTGAAAGGTTTTTTTTCTAAATAAAAACATAATTTATCGCGGTTAATTTGCGACGTCTATTACTTTCAAACGTTTGCCTCGTTTTCTTGAGAGAAAAATATATATAGCGTAAGGATAATAAATTGTTGAGCTCACTGACTAAATATTAAGGATTATGCTAAATCATAATATCGAATTTCGGATTAATGAAAGAAGGGCCAAGTACTGAAATACAATGCAGGCCATTTTGATGGAATGTTCACGGCGTTTTTTCTATTTTATGATATCGAGGGACTGGTACGTATGATGCTATTTTTAGAAATACGAGTTCCATGGTGGTCGTATTATGCTTGGCAAAAGTTGATGTAACGTAACATTAAGGCTGCAATTCCCATAGATATAAGCAGAGGTGTAGTTAAATCGCATGTTTCATCACGTACATTTGCGTACCACAATGGAATAGGTGGTGAGTCTATTACCATACACCGGACACAAATGTTTCATTAAAAATTTATGTATTTACGGTTTTCCAGTCCGTAAATGATTGGTTGTAAAAATAAATGAACGTTTATTACGGTAACATAGTATATTATTTCTTTTCAGATAGCTTACAGTAAAGTAAATACACATAGTAGTACCTATATACATTTTAATTCTTACATTACATATATTATACTTTTACTGCATGGATCCTTCTCCGTCATTAAATATTAAAACTGACCATACCTTTATACTACACCAGCGAGCGTTAATTAAGGCATGAATTTTAATAGAAACGCGATTAATTGAAGCCAATGCTCAAGTTTTAAGCTATCCAGCAGTACCGTGGCAATTTCTTCTAACGCTAAGCGGACTTTTATTAGTGTTCTCGTTTAATTTTCTTTAGGGGCGGTGAACAGGAAGAACTTCAATTTCATTAGCAATTGCAAATTTATTTGTTTGTTCAGCAATTTCTCATTTTTTCAACCTCATCATCATCACCATCATCATAAACATCGGTTTATCTCAGTCCACTGTTGGACATAGGCGTCCTCCAAAGAGCGCCATCGGACCCTATCCTCTTAGAACGCGTGGTGGTGTATACCTTACATGTACACGTATCGTTTGTAGCCAGGAAAGCGGTGCAGACTACCCTAGGCATTAATCTTAACCGCGGATTACTACGCAACTTCAGTTCAATTTATTACTTTTAACTCCTTAGGTGTACTCGTAACTTTTTGGGTAGAATTGTAAATCGACATATTCACATCGCCCGTCGCCGATTACCCACTTCTATGATGCAAAAATGTTTACAATTCTATACAAACGACAACCCGTCTGGGTGACAATGTAAATACGGGAACGTCAAAATGCAATCACACCGCAAATACTGACTTACCGAACGCAGTCCCTGGTGATTTATATAATCGTGTCACAGAACTTCATCTTTGTGGACAGTTATATAAGACGACGACCGTTATATCTAGGAAATGCTTTCAATTCTAGATAGCTTGAATATTACTCTGAGGGGATTTTCTCTAAGTAAAACATTGGTCTTTCTACAAACGACATTCTGCATCCGTTGTTTTAAGTTCATTCCGTGTCTATGTGTATTTCTCTGTGTTAATGTGAAATTTTCATTGTCTTACTGTCAGCAAATCTATGTATGTTCTTGTAAAATTATATAACATCAATAACGTAACATTAATTTTGTAAGATTTAGTTATTTAACAGCAGACATAGTTTAGTCGTTTGAAATTCGATGTAGTTAACTTACTTTGAATCATATTGCGCTGATTACGCCCGACCATATACAAAACAGAAATCAATTAAAATGTATTAAAACATTTCCATTAGTTGCTGCAGATTTTCAAGTCATCGTCTGTTGCCCGGATATTGCTCACGGGAATGTAGTGCAAGTTATATCTTTTCCCAGTCGACTGAACCTTTTAACTGCGAAAGATATTCAATTAGTTAGTTTCATTGCGAATATTATTTTTCCGTTACTACGCTGTCAGAACTTCATTTAGAGTAATTTTGCAATTTAATGCATTTAGGTGTTTGCGTAGTTGGGTTTTCGAGATGTGTTATGTTTAATACCTGGTCATACAAAGTGTTCATATAAATAATTATCGTCTCTCAAATAATCGTATAATACGCATAATAGTACGTAAAATACGCGGCTGGATTTGTTTTGTGTATGACAGGGTGACTGAACATCTACAAGGGTGACTGAACATCTACAAGCAATCCTTATATCAAGCGGTTAAATAAGGAATATGGGGTTGAAATGCAGCAAGGGATGTATATTTCACTAATTGCGATATCCAAGCTTGCGGTCCGCTGCCAATTTTTGTGAAAAATGTCGGCAGTTTTAATATAATTCCAGCCACGTTCCGCCTGTTAAATGCAGGTGGCGCTGTCGACGAATAAAAAATACACCCTCCAGAAACGTGGACAAAGGCGGGGCATAATAGTAATTTGCATAAAGAGCACTGGTATTATTTTATTGAGAACGACGCGACTATGAAATTATAGTTTGTGGTTGAAATTATGCACGCTGAAAATCTATCTGACTTACAAACTATTACATCGATTTTCATAATTATATTGGTAATTGAATTAGGCATGAAATATTTACTGATGTTTCATTAAAAAGTAGATTTTTCATTTTACGCAACTTTATGTTCAATACTTAGGTACTTGCGCAAATGTACGTCATGCGTAGGTGTGCAAATTTTGCAGTGTTAAAAAACCGGCAAGTGTTTATTTAATGAATTGAATTCTATCATCGTTTATATTTACTGATTCCTACTTATCTTTTCGTATTTAATATTGTTCGTTTCTGTTTCTCTCATAATAATCTAAACAGCGCAGTTTGAGAACAACAGTTGAAATAAGAATAACGGCCATATTAAAATTAACAATGTTTTAGCACAAGTCCCAAGTAACACTAAACTTTTGTATCGAATAAATGCTTAGAGTTTAAGTTTGAATTTTGAAATTTGAAGTTTGAAGTTCTCATCTCGTCAAAATATCTCGTGATATTTTCTGTCGAATCTTTAGATTATTCTTACAATGTTTGAAACCTCGAAGATAATTTACTTAAAAACAAAGCCAAATTTAGCTATTTACAACACAGTAGGTATTAAGCAGAGGGTCATGTTGCCAGGTCAAGTTTAACAGTAATGTACAGACGTTGGTTACTGTGCTACACAAAAAATAACAAACACTGTTTCGTTCAATCAACTTCTTTCACTATAAATTTAACGTTGAACAGGTAAATTATAATAAAGTATTAAAAAAAAGTTGCTGAAGAATGAAGCAGCCTGAAACTTGTCACGTAAGTAAACACATACTTCACAACGTTTGAATGAAACTAGTTGAAATTGCTTTCTCTGTCTCCTAGAGTACTCTTAGTTGGATGTTACCTTCGGGACTGAATAATAGGTGCTCAAAATGCTCAAGAACTCGACATATTACTTAATATAAAATCATAACTCAGTTTGTTTATGATACTTCTCTAAGTAATTTCGCTCAATAGATTTGAATAAAAATGAAAAGGTTTAAAATACGCATTTCGTTTGAAATTAAGATAATATTTGTAAGTAGTTAATGTACTAGAAAATAAATGTTAGATTCAATTGATTTGTTATACTGTTTTGTACTTTAAGTGGATAAAAAATTCAGAAACATAACAGAAAAAGAACGAAAATAAAATGTTAGGTATTTTATCATTTACTACTTACATTGCTATAAGTTTGTACATAAATTTAGAGAGATCCTTTCAGTTATTACCTACATTTTATTTATGTTTGCGTGCTAAAATAATTCGCTTCAATCTTTAGATACTTGTGAAAACCTTTGAATCCATCTCGCCACTTAGTTTTCATTTATAAAGGGATTGATGAACTTAACTCGCTGCTCTTGGCTTGTTTATTATTTTAATAGAATTATTTGGTTGAATTAATTGAGTGCTTCAAGCGCGATCGAGAGGTCCTAAGTTCAAATCCTGTGACGAATGTTGGATTTTTCTAAGTTACATTTTTTGGTTGAAATTTCAGGTTTAGAATCTAGATTTATGCTTGATATATGGCTAAAGTGAAGGCTCAGATAGTCCATGATGGCCCGTAAACGTAATTGGTGAAATGTGGGAGTGTATTACACTTCTGTGTACCACACGTGCGGATTCTAGGCGTTATTACAGGCGGATTCTAGGCGTTATTACAGGCGGATTCTAGGCGTTATTAAAGGCGGATTCTAGGCGTTATTACAGGCGGATTTTACTTTACAATAGTAAAACCAGATATTATCGTTTAATATATTTACCAAAATTATTTTTAATTGTACTGATTTTGCGAAGTTTATCAGGATTTAGCATTAATCCATTACCCACCGTCGAATGCATATAAGGATTTATCGGTAGCTAATATTGTGGGTTGTTAAATATTAAATAAAATGTTATGCCTTATACAAGATTTGTCATTAACAATAGTACGAAATTAATTAACTATGATTAATTAAAACATTAGTTTCATTTATACATTGGACAGTTAATGTAACATAACAGTTTATTGTAGGCGGCCTAAGTGAAACAAAATTCAATTGCGTTCAAAGTTACACAATTTTCAATGGATCTGAACGGCTCAATTGTATTAAGTAATTTTCCATCTGGAGAAAGGTCAGAGCAATTGTAAGAGTTTTTTTCTCTTCGTAAAATTCACAAAATACGCCAGTAAAAGCCCATTAAGAGACTGAATAAAAAACTTGCATGATTCCAGTGAAATGGGAAGTCCAATTAAGGCCCGGATCTTTGATCATTTGATATGTGTCGATCGATTTAAAGTAACAGGAAATAGCAGGTGTATTTTTTTTCCTTTTCTCGCTTTTATATTTCATTAGGTACGAGTTTCGAACGTAGGCTTTTCAACAAATTGAAGTTGTTTGGAGGGTACCCTTATTTTTTATTCACCTTCTGTTAATCTTAGTAAAGCGAAATAAATCATAATCATACTTATTTCTAAAGCCTACACACAACTTTAATGAACTTGAGGTTACGTGTTATGGAAAATTGAGCTTATTGTATAGTGTAGACTTAGGGATTAAATACTCTTTCTTATATTGCTCCTTGGCGTACGCTAGGACTTACAAGTATTTATACAGCCATGTTCTCTTGATCTCATAACAGTGGACGTAGATACAGAAATCGACTGCTTATGCATTCAACTGCATAATTCCCTTTGGTGCACATAGCCTTTCTTCCATTACATCACTAAATCAGGAGAGTAATTTTATGGTCTATGATTTCAAAGATTACAATACATCATACCACCGCACGCTTTAACAGAAACAGTAATGTCCGTAAGTCCTCTTATATTGACAAGGGTTAGGGCCTCGGACCACTGAGCTAGAGGCGGCTAACTAACTTACTAAACGGCTAACTAATTTAACGGTAACTTTCATAACATTTAGAAACTAATGTGGATACACACTTAGCTACGCAAATTTCCAGATCATGATTTCCTTATTTGTAAATTTAGTGGGACGTGACACCAATTTGCTCCCAAGATCACTGGAACGGAAGATTGTAATTATGATCATTATGTTATCTCTGATAATTACCAATAAAATTATCTATCATAAATCATTAATCAACCACAATGCGCCTTATAGAAACGTAGTGGTCCATTAGTTTAGTAGTTAGCCTCATGTCCAAGTTGATTCACGACCAGGAAAAATGTTTGTGACGAGAACGAATATAAGGTTGTGTGTGGGCTTAAAAATATCTATATAGGTAGCTAGATAACATTTGTATTAAGAAATTTATATCTGTATTTTGTCGACTGTCTGGTTATCATACTAGACTGCTCTATTCAGATGTGATGTCACAAATATTTTAAGGTACTTTTACAATTAATATCGTTCTTCATCCGGCTAAAAGTTTTTAATTTTTCACTCAAAGAATTGTTAATGGAACATTTTGCTGTGCACCTCGCTTTGGAGTTTTTGTAGTGTTGAGCCACAAAAACATCGTTGAAACGAACCTCATTTTAGACTCTTAAAGAGTTGACAATGAACCAACTATATTCAAGGCACCAAATAGCACTCGGAGCATGAACTTTTTAAAGAGATATTTTATTATACTTTGTCGCCTAGACGATTGTAAAATTATATCAGGTAACGAAATAAATACGAAACCCTGTTTCGCGGGCTTTTCATGAATTCTTCATTTATTAGATTCACTTAAATTCTGAATACCTATTACACGGAATTACAATACATAAATAAAATCGTATCTGTTTACTTGGCTTTAGTCAATTGTCCCGGAAAGTACATAAATATGTTGATTTTTGGAGATTTGTACAAGCACATAATATTCAGTGAATAACCAAAAATATTATTAATAACATTATTTAACGTATTTAGGTAAGTCAGTATATATCAAGTAGATGTTAATATTTACACCTGCAACACCTGCCTGTGCACTAGCTGTAATAGCTGCATATTACCAATGTACATATAAATGTTGGAAGGTGTTACGTATGCCCCTTATTCTTGATATTGTCAAATAAATTCTAAGAGTTTTGTTTGAACCTATTTAACAATAGGCTTGCCTTTGACTGCTAATCACACCTGATGTAAAACGAGATGCAGAATGTAGCACACTTGCTCAGGAAGTGCCTATTCACTGTTGTCTTGAATAATTCCAGTCTGTATGAATCAGGAAAACAGATGCCGGTCGGGACCCTTTTGCAGTCTGTAGCAGAAACGATTTAGCGAACGTTTCTTCCTGTTCAGAGGGGTGTCTATAAATGTATCCGGCCGGTGCGTCTAGATGTTTCAGGGTAGAACGGAGCAGGTGGAATCAAATTATGGAGCAAGACTAAATACATTATAATATTTTTAAGTCTAGTACTTAAATTGGCGTACGGATCATGATCA
Organism: Jemadia suekentonmiller; assembly: GCA_018245575.1. Lineage (NCBI taxonomy): Eukaryota > Metazoa > Arthropoda > Insecta > Lepidoptera > Hesperiidae > Jemadia > Jemadia suekentonmiller. The sequence goes on from DWDU01001274.1 coordinate 12,864, forward strand.
TACGGTTATACATTAAACAATTTAATTCAGAATGAATGGCTTCTCAAATTGAGATCTTTAACATACAAATTCAGATTGTTTCATACGGCATCGTCACTTTTGTATCAAAATGACTGTTCGCATGGCTGGATGTTTGTATAAATGTGGCTCGTAATGACGTAATCATTAGAATATCTAATTCTAAACACCGTTTTTCGGTTTCTATGTGACTGTGCTATTAAGCGCTCTCGTACTAAGCGTTCAGCTGTAACTAATTGAAACATTCGTAAGTGTTATTGCATCGCAGGCTTTTGATTAAGTGATAAATCCAACTCAATTGTCCCCTTGCGGCTTTGATTAAAACATTTGCCATTTGATGCTCGCGAATTGCTTATTTATATATCCTTCAATGTTGTTAACCAAATGGCCTACCATACCAAATTCTGTCATAACTAAACTAAACTAGCCAGTTCGGAGACTGGATTTGTGATCGGTGGATGGCAACGAGCTCACTACTGCTGGTGAAACGTGGGAATGTACAAACAAACAAATGTACGTGGGAGAACAAAACCTATCACGTCAAAATAACACAACCAGTTGAATTTATGTTTCTGTAAATATACGTCCTCGTAATTGTGTTCAGGAAAGCGATATAGAGACATGCCAGACGAAAACAACTTGTTAGTTGTTTAATGTGTGTAATACTCTATTAAAACTAATTACTCCACTCTACCCTTTGCTTCAAGCCGGATCAAGCGAACCCATTGAGGGCTTATGACAAAGTACTTATAAATACCCATTATTGTTGAGTTTAATTTGGAATCTAATTCTCCCTGGCTACCATCGAGAACCAATTTAATTCAATATTTAAATCAACATCATTGATTTTCAATTGTTCTTCGTTTAACTATTGCTGTCACAAAGTTTACAATACAGTTTCTCGGTGCAGTGAGATCTAGACAAATAAGGGCAGATGGAGTTAATAAAACTAAGGTTTCTCTATTTATCGTTTGTGACTGTCATGCCTGACTTAACTATGTATGTTTGTGGGAAATTGTAGAACCTATCTGAAGTCCTTCTTCATGGGCTCCCGCTGATGGAGTAGTGGTAATTATTTAGTAAGTTAATCTGGATATAATTTAATCAAATCAGATTTCATTAGTATATAACTTAATACGACAAATAGATTACTGTTAAATTAACAATGTTAAATTACAAATAGATTAATCGTATTGATTGCTATAAATTTGTGTTTTTTATTATTCAAGACTTTACCGTTATAGAAATGATTATCCTGATCTTTCCATTGTTAATATAACATAGCACATCATGCTTGTATTTCTCCGAAGCGGTAGGTAATGGAGCATAATACACTCCCATGAATCACCAATATGTTCCGCTGTACTATAAGATTATGAAATTGCACTTTGGGAGTTAAATACGAAACATATCAATATTGAACACATACGAGTATGTGACACGAAAACGTAATCATTACCGTGAACATCACGCATGTGTCTACATTTATTGGCGCACGATGGACTGAGGACGGGTTCATGATCTGCACGAGAGTAATGTACACGGAACGGCGTAAATATAAAAGTTATGGCATTTCTCGTAGGAGTCGTCAATAATATTAAAGTGGCTGTTAATGTTAATATCGGACGTTACGACGCAGATTGTGAATCGACTATAAAATGATGCCTCGAGTGCTCGCTCCAAAGAGGGAGTAGGTTTTCATGACCCTTCGCGTTTTTATACTTACGTGTACAACGCTTTTCCTAATAACAAATAAGTCATGAGCAACATTTGATAATACGTATAATAAATAATACAGTATTTGATTTTGGACATTATGTGTAATGTTAATACATTTGCTTAAGGTTAGCAATACTGATTGTGTCACTGTTGTTTGCTACTCATCTGTCTTTGGGCTATCAAGAGAGGATGCTAGGTCAAAATAAAACACAGCTTGATTAAAAGATACTGATTTTCAATTAGACATGATATATAATGATATATATATGATAGATTTTCAATTAGACATGATATATAAATAATTTATATATCATGACGCATAATTTATTAATTGACTGCCTCGTTGGTCGTGTTGGTTTCAAGTGCGACTGCCGATCGGGAGGTCTTGGGTTCAATTCCCGGGTCGGTCACTATTAAAATTTTCTAATTTAGATTTTCTAGTACTGGCTCGGAGTTTGGATATGTGCCCGATGCATGGCAATAGGCTCACCACCTATTCCATAGTGGGACGTAAACGTAAC
>DWDU01001275.1:0-15117 GCA_018245575.1 Jemadia suekentonmiller
TTGAATAGCCAGTGCCCAACGAAGAGAATAACGAATTGCATATAAATCATGAATATGTATATAGTGCTGATTTAAAAATCAAACCGCATACCATTACGAAATAAATCTAATATGAGGTCGGAGCACTCACTTGTCATTGCATAACTAAATATTTCATCTAATCCGTTCACATTGATTCACATGAGTCATCTCCCTGACGTCTTACTTTAAAAATGCAGCCTTGTTTCCTCACTTTTAGTTTTGAATGCATTAATGTCATCTAAATGATGTGCAAATTTATTTCATTTACACTAAATGGGGGTAAATATTACGGTGTTTTGGTATAACTCTTTTACATGAATTACATTACCTTTTTTACATAGAAATCACAATACAACTCTGATGGGTTATTAGTCAGAAGTCTCCTTAACAAGCATGTATGTATGAACAGAGTGATGAATGTGGAAGAGTACGTCAGGTCTGTAGGGTTGTGATATCAGACACCGTTTGCTCTCTGCCTACCTCGTGAATGACCTGGCGTAACGATGTTTATTGAAATCGTGACTGTTTCAGTGGTGGCAGTATAATGTGAACATAGCCTAAGCTTCTATATAAGCTGTTATTATTGATCTTAACATGTTCATTTGCTCGACAAACAATAAATCATTATTCTATATTAGTGAGCCGTTCTGTTCACTTCCGCAATCGAAGTACCTATTTAAAGATTAAATCCTTGAGCGCAAGTACGACCCGCCCTCCTATCACGGCTACTTCGGTAGCCAGCAGACTACAATATTATTATGAATAGGATGCAATTATATTATTACAAAATGAAGGCTCTATTGCCTTTTTTAAACTACATTAAAACCTAGCTCTAAGATATGTAAGAATAAAAATATTTGGCAGTCGATGTCCTCTGCCTGTCCTCGATGCCTCTCTCTGCCTATGTCTAATTGGTGATGGTATAATGATAAAGCACAAAATTAGACATATACATACGAATCCCTTCCTACAAATGATCCCTTAACATCAGGTCCACACTCACTTGCCAGTTTTAAATGTTCAATACACCATCAAATAGAATGAACAAATAGAATTCAACATTTCATTTCAGCATTTAAGGGCTTTTCTTTAAATCTGCACTGATTTAAAGGCAATTAGTACCAAGTCTTTAATTGTAGCATATTTCATTTCCCTTAATGCATTATACTTATGATGGTATGGAATAAAGCATTTGTACAAAATTAATAGGATTATTTATTAGTAAAAGTGTATATTTATATTTAGTTTAAAAATTAGATTGGATTGTTTACTAAAGTTAACAAGGTCTTGCTTGCAACATTACGTTTTGGTTTTACTAGTAGTGATTTCACTCTCTTTTGTCTCCTCTTGCTACACTTTAGATATAATCACTCGATTCAAATCTACTATATGTATTGTTACCGGAACTGGTACAATAAAGACCGAGACGAATTGATTCATTTAACTTAGGTAACGTCAGTTGTTAGCTTTAGAAATATGGCATTTAAAATTCGTATTTTTTTATCTAAGAATGTAGGACAATTTCTTTACCACTTAGTGTTGTAAATTCAAGAAACAAATATACCCGGTTAGGGAAAAGAACACTGTAAATGAAAAACTAAGTTCATTACATCATAAAAGATATTTGCAGGAAAGAGAACCACGTATGAAAGACAATTTTAATATCAAAACATATAGTTTATTTTTTACATCTATGAAAATAAAAACGAAATACTCAATACAACAAACGAATTTCAACAATAACATTTTAGTGAAAAAAACAAAAAAATTAACACTCAATAATTACACACTTATTATTGAATTCGACGATACCTTTTTGCATTGTTTGATTGCAATTAATACTGTCTCGTTGGTCGTGTTGGTTGCAAGTGCGACTACCGATCGGGAGGTCCTGGGTTCAATTCCCGGGTCGGGCACTATAGAATTTTCTAATTTAGATTTTCTATTAGTCGCTCGGAGTCTGGATTTGTGCCCGGTGCATGGCAATAGGCTCAGTTGTTCTAGCATTTTGGTTACGGAGTATGCTCGAAATAGGCTTAATACGCTCGTTGAAGATTGCTGTGCTTGGAATAAGCGCAAAGTAGTATTTAATGTGTCAAAATTACTAAAATTACGAAACGTGTATGTGCGAACATTCCATTAGTGTCATAACACAATGCCACCGATAATTCGAAGAACTAAACATAAGGTGTACGCGTTTATCTATCATTAGGGCCTGTCAACAGTTTCTCCTCGCCGCAGCAGTTGCGCCGTGACCACAAGCCGCGTATATGGGTTGAAATAATTCCAATATTTCCACGCACATTCACGTACCCATTAATAATTAAACGATCTGTTTCCGTAACGTATTACATAAAAGTGTGTACCTAGACGTACGTACTTCAATCAAATCGAGGACGTACTAAAATAACATTGGTCATATTTTCCTTTAATAGATGATTATGTACGACGACTTGAGTAAAGGTAATAGAAACGCAAGAAATCTGAAACGACCGTAGTGGATAAAAATCCTTAGTTTCTGCCTATCTCTATGGCAAAGAGGCGTGACAATATGTGTATAAGCATTATAAAAAAATGTAAGCAACCATTCTAAAAAAACTTGAATAGCATTTTTTGTACATGTTATTTTATAGGATTATTTATTTATTTGTCAGGTAGCAAAAGCATAAAAAAAAATTTTTTGGTTTTAAACGTACATCGCAAGTGTGGTAGCGAAAGTCAACCGGTTTGAGCTCGCTTTCAACCGAGCGGGCTTTCCTCGCGAATGTGTAGCAACGTGGCAAGCAATAAGGCGTGAGTGTGGGATAAATCAGGAACATATCGCGGTAAAAAACCACTTATGATATCATGATGTTATTTTACAAATAATATTTACTCTTTTATCTCAATACGCTTTAAAATGTATTGATACTATTTATTTTTTAATTCAATAAAAAATTGTAATAAAATTGACAATCACGAATAATTCAAACAAACGTTGCACTTATATACTGGTAAAAAATATGTATATTGTAGTATAGTTAGCATCTATATATTTAAATACTTCATTATCACCACCTACCGCACATCACTGCTGGATATAGCCAACACTAAATGCCAATTTTTACATAATAAAAAAGGACAATCAATAATTGCTTACAGGACCATCAAGACCGAGAGTAGAAAGACGACCATGAGAACGTCTGCCGCATTGTGACCGCTGCGGCTTAAGAACTTTTATAATTTACTTTCAGAGCTATCGAACTAAAGTCCTATGTTTAGAAACATCGAGTTGAACATTTTATTATTGTTATTATATCATGACGCTAGGCCGCACACTGGGTAGATAGAGAGAACCAAGTATCTCTATTTTTGTTTATACCTGATTTGTTTCACAAATCCATTTATGTGAACACATGTGTGAATCCATGTAAAATTCAATTAATACTAACCAATTCAATTTTTTTTATAAAAGATTATGAACGCCTACTCTCTTAACTTACACCAAACAGTGATATAAAGCGTTCAAGGTTCCGCGCACTGAAAGTAGAGCCTTGTCGGTGTCAAACCGTTATAACATGTTACTGTGTGGCGGGTGCAGCCTTCGGACTCTTTCAAAAATCAATGTTCATGTAATGACAAATTTGGCTTTGGTATATGTATGTATGATGTTACGTTTTGCAAAGTGTTTATGCAAATTTATAAACGCTGTATAAAAATTTTTAATGTATCCTATTACAAGTATACAGCGTGTAATATTTTCAAGCTGACAGAAGTCAATTGTTTAGGTGAATAAAGCAAAATATTGCCTCAAATAATCCGCATACATCTGAAATCTCTTTCAATAAAGCTCATTAAGGAGCCACCAGAGGCGCAAAACTGAAACCACAGTTGAAACTCTCAAAGGTTTCCGATACAATAATAAATTTAGCGCTTATCTTATTTAACATAAGCTATGCCCACGATTTTGTCCGCGTGGGATTTTAAAATTAAAATAGTTTAAGATACTTCTTTAGCTATCAGCTATCAACTATCTGCTAGTGGAATTTCCGTCAAAATCGGTCTAGCCATTCTAGAGATTATCCGGAACAAACAGACAGACTAAAATAATAAAAAAATAAAAAACGTTATTTTGGTATATGTACCGTGTATACATACATATGCATTTAGTAAAAAGCGGTTATTTTAATATTACAAACGACACTTCAATTTTATTTATCTGTATAAATATAGATGTATATGCCTGTACAGATCACGCCTGTAATCCCCGTCCTATTCTCCACCGGCCTCTGTAACATTATTAACAGTCTGTATTATACTGACCGTTACTATTACTTGATTCTTATAAACATCTAGTACGGTGCTTATCTATATTAACAAACATGACATTAAGCTATTAAGATAAGAATAGTTTCGTCACGCTGCAAAAGTTAATGATATCGTGTTGTTCCCATCCGTATCAAGATGAAGAGTTACGAGTAGTGTCGTTACGTAGGTGACACTTGTAGTCTATCACAAATGACGAACGTGCGTGCGGAGAGGGGAGGACAATATTTTACAATAGACACGACAACTGTGACTGGAATGAGGGGTTTGTTACATTCTTAGGAATATTTTGTACTTACAATGTATGTCTATTATATACATATAAATAATCTATGTTTACACAACCTGTATAGTCATCTGTACGTACTGTCTCTAATATGGGGACATAATCTAATTTTAAATATCAAATGATTCATCCATACCCAATTTTGTTCGCCTTTGCCTCTAATGGGATTTATTCATCCCACGTACACCCCACATTTATTAATATGTGATCTAAGATTAAATTAAATATTTCTTACTCTACAATAAGTAACATCAAAAGTCAGTAAAGTCATTTACAAGTGTCTTATCTTATAGATAGCTATCGAAAAATAACAAATAGCTGAGGTAAAAATGAATATTCACTATCCGACGCAATGCACGTTCACAAAGCTTTCGGCACGACTCGTTGCGAGAATAATTCCACCGCGGTGACGTATCAAGCTTTATTGCTCTATTTGCGCCTTGATTTTCTCACAATATCACACATTTAATAAATTATATTGGTACACAAAAATTAATCCTTCAAATTCTATGAGGAAACCCGTGTCCAGTAATCTAACGATGAAAGGGTTGACTAAGCCATAAGAGTCAGTGATTCAAGGCTGTCCTTTTCAGGCATTAGGCTCTTTATTAACGTTAGTATAAGCATCCGCTAAGTCTTCAAACGTTCCAAGTTATTTTTTCTTGTAATATTTCAAACATCACCGTATGACGCCACGCAACAGGTAAACATTGTGTCACCGACCACAACCGGTGTGACACATGTATACACTTATACATTTACTTGTCACCATTCCTACCTCCTGACAACATATCAACTGACTTGCACTCTTCATAACAACAATGCAGCCTTTCACGGATTGAGTTATTTGACGCGCACGTCACATTACACAAATACTTTTCCCAAAAACAGTCTCTTGCCGAGGTCAAAATTAACATGAAAATTTTAAAAAATGCAGTGAACGTATAACATACCTTTTATGGTCATTTTGTTGCATAACGGTCTAGACCGTCTAGATCGGAATTGTTACACAGAAATTTGGGTCACACGCGAAATCTTTTGTACATCTCACAATACAATTAGTGGTAACGCACGGCCCAGTCGTTAGTACGTCTGCGGTATCATCAATATGTAATTTTGCCAACTTATTGTTCTGGATTTGAATAGGTCCGCTAAACGACGAGGATTGTCTTATTGGGTAATGCACAGAGTACGACGAGAACAGAATGAATAGAATTAGATTCACACTTAATTGAAAAGTAGTAATAGACGATAACAAATAGTATCCTAAACTCTAAAATAATATTGACATCATTATACATATATAATAAGTTTTCTACAGCCTCTTTGGCCATGTCGGTTGCAAGCGCGACTGTCGATCTAGGGATCCTGGGCTCGATTCCCGGGTCGGGCACTATAGAATTTTTCTAATTTAGATTTTCTATTAGTGGCTCGGAGTCTGGATTGGTGTCCTTTGTATGGCAATAGACTCACCACCTATTCCATAGTAGGACGTAAATGTAACCGGTGAATCGTGGGAGTATACTACAATCCTCTGCCTATCTCTTCGGGGATAATAAGCGGGGTTTTTTATTTTATTTTTATGTTACATATTTTTTTAAGTTTTCTAAATATATGTATTTCAGTCTGCTGCTTTAAAAAACAGAGCAGACCCATACTATACAGGACATCTTATTCTATCGGATTTAAATACTTATCATTGCTAAAAATTCAGAAAAATGTGTAATTTGCATAAAAATTGCAAAGATATGATAAAGTAATCTAATTTCTCTATTAATAAGTGAAGGGTAAATAAGGGTGGGTAGTACGTTTAGGTGCTGCTATAGTGACTGTTTCCTGCTCGTTTACTAATTGTTAATACATATAAAATACCTAAATTAAAACTATAGGTAATATGAGTAAAGATGTCGAACATCAATTGACTTTTAAATCTTGAAAATCGCTTTCTCTTTATTTAATAAATTTAATTAAACTATAGTTCACTATAAATAGATCCCGTTTAACACAGAAAATTTCCATCAAACTAAATTGCATCGAACTCTCTATAGATTTCTACTCTGTGATAAGAAACAAAGGTTCTATTGTAACTGAATAAGATAATAATATAATTCAATAACGGCATATTACATTTGTCAGGTGTAAATAGCGCAATAGGTAGCGGCGCAAAATATTGGATCACAGATACGAAACGGAGATACAAGATTGATTTAAAACTGTAACATTAAGTCATGTTTATAACAATAAATACTTGTAATTCGTTAGCGAAATCGAACTGTAATTTGTTTTAGAGTTGTAGAACTAAATCTTTAATATTGAGTTTGATATTTCGTTTAACATAAATAGCGAATAACGATATTTCGAATTAAAATATAGACCAACATTAAAGATAATTTATTGCATATAGGAGTTGTACTAAATGATGTTTTTCCTTGTAAAGAAATAAATCACAAAGTACTAAAATATTGTGCTATAGTCAGAGTTTCTTAAAGTACCCGACAGATAACAACCCGACAAAGTCACCGATATAGCGCAACAGATTAGCACGCCGAAGTGGCAATGGGCTGCTCATGTCTGTCGAAAGACAAACAATCGGTTAAATATTAGCGATTCGTGTTTGTATTAGCTTTCACTGACAATTATTAGGACCTTAGAGGAAAAAATGAAATCAATTATTATATTGTAAAACTTTTTCATTACTGATACACATTTTTATATATTAAACCAACTTGACTCACGTTTGTTTTTTCGGGATGGCTCAGCCAGTTTCGGGCCCAAATAAATTATAATAGCAACAACGGAACTGTACGATAAAATATCGTTATATATTAAAAAACGTAAGTGACATTTTGAAAATGTAGCATTATTATTAAAACATTTAAGCGTCACTATAGCGTAATAAACAAAATCAGCTTAAACTTGGCCAAAAATATTGTTACCTTCAACCTTCAACTTCCTCGTTGGTCATGTTGGTTGCAAGCGCGACTGCTGATCGGGAGGTCCTGGGTTGAAATACCCCGTCAGACACAACTGGATTTTTCTAATTCAGATTTTCTAGTTGTTGGACTCCATCTGAGAATATGCTAGGTGTACGACAATAGGCTCAACCCCTCTTCCATAGCGGAACATAAACGTAACTGCTGAAACGTGGGAGTGTACTGCACCATCTGCCTACCTCTGCGGAGATTACAGGCGTGATGTTAAATATAAATATTTAATTAGATATAATAGGATGTTGATAATGTCTTTATAATGTGATCGATGTAAGTGGAGCGAGCTAAATCTAATCGAGGCGAAGGAAAGCTTGGAAAGCAAGCTAATTTCTTACCAATCTATATTGTTGATGGAGGAAAGGCGGCGTCATTTACCCAGTTATTACGACTGCTGTTTTATATTATTGATTACACACCCAAGCTGGTTCTAGTAATTACAGGTTAATCGAGCCCTTTTTAATTGCTTCATAATTGCGGCTCAATAAGCCTAGAAAAAGTAATCTAACATATTTAGAATATATCATGAACGTAAATGTGGACTATTGGGAAAATTAAAATCTTGATAAATTAACTTAATATATTAATAAAATATGTGTAAAATAAGTAATATGATATTATTATGATAAAAGTAATGTGAATGCGCATACGACACTGATAGGGGGGATTAAATCGGATGTGGAGTTATTAACAACAGACTGTTGTTAATAACTCCACATCAAATTTTCATGGGGAGTTCTTATTTTAGGGTTGACAATTTTAAAATATCGAAATCAAAAGACCGCTCTAGTGTAATTAACAATCTGATCAATTTCTGTCGCAACTTTCACAGAGCAGGTAATCAATATTCACATAAAACAAGTACCTTTTATAATCAAAAGTAGGTTAAACACATGCGTAGGTTAGCCGCTTGTTGATTAGTTATAGAAACAGATGGAGACTTTGTTCAGCAAATTTGATACGCCTACTAGAGGTTTTTGTTATGTTTATTGACAAGTGTTAGATCTATTAGTCGGACTAGTTGTTCTTGCGCAGCTGAACTTAGCCAACTCAGTTTCAACATCGAATATCACTCCACTAACTTATTACTATTTAGTATAATATGTCATATTTAAATATAATAAATATAACTTAAAAATTGAAAGACAATCTATAAAAAGTCAATGTAAAAACATCTTTGGAAAATTATAAGAAATTTTCAATTTTACACTACTAAGCGTTGATAAGCAACAAAACTACATAAATCATCATAAAAGTTTTCTTCTGTAGATGTTTTCAGATATCGTTATTTAGTCCACTTGCCTTATTTTCATCCTTATTATCTGGTAATTTTTAGCCAATTATACAGCCTAATACAAAATTAACAAATATATAGTACTGATTTTGGGATCAGATGGCCGTGTGTGGAGTTGTCGCAAGATATTATTGTACAGTACTTTATGGACACTTTCATTGCTATGCTAAGACTGGATATTAACAATTTGTATTTTGACGTATTTTACTTTTTATAGCAAACGTATTGATATACGTATTTTTAAAATAATGTAATCGGGGCCAGTAAATAAAATGTTCAAAAGAAAAAGCTTGTTAATTGAATCATCTACGGTTAATTGAATCAACTAAGGGATGTGAAAATATAAAATTAAAACTAATTACAGAAAAAAAATTACCAAATTTGACGGATAATAACGTAATACAATAAAATTAATGTGTAATAGAAGTGCTATTATATCTGTCGTATTTCGTCGTATGTTGTAAATAACTTATTCTTTGAATTATTAAATACATCAGTTGTGTTACAAAATATTATTGCTTTCGTAACATGCGTTTATCAAATTCATGATATCGTTGACCGTTAGCCATTAGTATAGTTTTGCTAATATCTCATAGCTATTAGACTCATAATCGCTCGCACTTATATGTTAATTGCAGTATAATCTTTATAACTTTATTACAGAACCCATCAAATGAAAATAATTGGATATTACGTTACGTGTACGGATGATTTATTGGTTGCATAATGGTCAATAAAAATTATATTTTAATATTTCAGCCATTACTTACTCAAAAATGTTGGTAGTTAACATGTACACATAAGTTACTTAATGAGCATTGTATTTACCCTTACCTAATGTATTTATATATTGCCTATAAACACAACGTCATCTGTTATCCCAATAAATAATTAAATAATCTGAGATTTAAATTGAAAAATTATTTTACTTTCAATTGTCTACTTGGACGAACTTTATAATCCTGTAGAATTCTATTTATGTATTTTTAGAAACTGGGGCTTATAGGAGGATATGGGATTAATAATCCTTATCAACAACAAACTTTATAAATTCTAAAACCCAAAAATTATACGTTATATTATAAATTTGATATACCTTAATCCTATAGAGTCGTATAATAAAATATGAATAGAAAATAAATAGAATAATAAAATAATATTACAAAATAATATAGGTATTTAATATCATCCTGTAATATTATTTTACTTCAGTATGATTAATAAAAATAACGTGAATTCTGGATTATAATGCAACATCATTAAGTAGCTAATATTTCAAATCCGTAAATATAAATAATAGTTTCGCAAGCAAAAATAATATTAACAGAAAAAGATATAAACTTATCATATTTAATGTGTTTGATTACTATGAAAATTGCCCAATACCTTGACATTTCCTATATGGTCGGACGTTTATGAAATAGCTATCAAAAAGTTGGTCAAATTTTTAATTACTACAACCGTATGATAAACGTTTATAAACGTGATACTTAAAGAATATTCCAGATGGCATTTCATTTTTCCCTTACTTTTACTTTCTCTATAATTATACAGCAATATTCAAACAAAGTAAAGATAGATTTTAAGCATCAAATGTTAATGACAAACAAATTATCTATCTAATTTGTAACTAAAGAACTTAAGTAATATTTTAGATTTAATTAGTCACCCATAAAATGGAAAATTCATTAAATTATGCCATTTTGTTGATAAAGAGCAAATATTTATCTTTACACCTCGTTTCGCTAACATAAAAAATTTCAATACAGGTACAATTTGTAGAGAATTAATCTTTTAGTTTTATATCATATATACGTCGTTTTTGTAGAGTAACTTGACAATATATGTTTGGGATATACATTATGTATATAATAAATGATACATTAATTACTTGCTATAAGTGATTATAGGAAATTACGATTTATATTTTAACATAAGTGCTTAGCTTAAAAGATGCAGTAGCACGCTTATGGAGTTTCTTTCGCCGCTTCTTCTCCATAGCGAGGCCTTATCCAAATCGGGGGTAGCTTCATTTTGACGTACAAATGTGTTCTAATGAACCAATTTTGATTAAATGTTATTTGAATTTGAATTTAATCATTAGTTTTAGATGTCAATATTGAATACATATATGGATTTTCGAAGAAAATTAAATTCCTCGGTCTCGACATAAAGTGAGATTATTACATATATGTCAAATGATTCAATAGACTTTAAAACACGAAATTGTAGCGTAAAGTTAACTCGCCTTTAAACGTCGAAATTAAACCTCACATTCATTCTCCCTTTGTCTTTAATCGAACGAAATTAGGGTGAGAGTAATTGTGGGGCGTTTTTAGTACGCACTTGCCGCTTTAACGACAGACGTAAACGGTGAAAGAAATCGCGACGAAAATAGATGAAATAAATTATAAACTTGTAAATGACTTCTTTAATCCAAATGTCGAGTTACGTAACATAACATCATGGCTGTTATCCAAGAAGAGGTAGGCAGCGGAGTGAAGAATACACTTCTACGATGCACTAGTTACGTTTACGTCCTATCGTGGAATAAGTCGTGAGTCTATCGCCATACATCAATACACTACTAGAATTTTAGGATCGTAATCAAGACCACTCGATCAGCATTACCGCTTGCGATTACTTGAGCAACGAGACAGTCAAGTCAAATGTAGAGTTAATACTGAAACAAGACTGTTGTATAGAATACACACCTTAAATTACGTTTAAATTGGGTGTTAGTGATTAATAAACACTACGATTAAAATATGTTTTATATACCTTTCATTTTATAATAATTGAATAATTTTAAAGATAGCCAACATTAAGGTGTTTAAATACTTGGTATCTTTATTAATAATGTTAATTAAATTTTGCGGATTATGAAAACTGCATAACGTTGGCAAATAATCGTTAGATTATCTGTACTGTTAGCAAAACATTACTTACAATTGCAATAAAACGGTATAGAGTGAAATTACCTTTTTATTGAAGACACCAGAAGGTTGGCTGTCTTACTTATGGTTTTATGATGTTTTCACGACCGGCCGTAAAAGACTACTAATAGGAATTGGCACAACGAATCTACGATATAGGACCTATTTTACTTTTTTGCAGTATAGTACTGTAATAGTATAGATTTTTTTCTTTATATGTGCAATTTTGCTATTTAAAAGAGTTTCATTTTGAACTAGGGACTACAGATGTACAAAATATTGTACGAAGTACGATGTATTTTTACTTTACTCAGTTTACTTTAGCTCAGTTTAGCGTTGTTAGTTCTATGATAGTGTTCTACCGTTGATTTGCAGTAGATTTACAGTATTATTTAAAATTACCTCATTCTCTTAAACGGAACATTCAAAGCGTAGAGTGCTCTTTTCAACAAAACGTTTGTATCAAAAAAACCAAAAGAGTAGTTACCGGTGGCAGAGTCACGGGTGTGCCCGGTGTTTTTTCCATGTTCCTCGGTTTGTACTCGAAGGATCTGATATAGTAGAGCAGGAGAGCCAAGGGCACAGCGAGCGCAGAAATGGCGCCCAGTAGTGCTGCCAACAGCAGCCACGTCCAATCCGGCATGATTGATTCTTCTAGCGTAGTTAACTACTAAACAGAATATAGCTAATTATCTTCAACAAAAATGCAATAAAATAACGTAACGTCACCCCTGTAATCCCGGAAGAGGTAGGCAGGGCAGTATAGTAGGCCTTACATTCCCACGTTTAACAAGTTACGTTACTATTATTAACATTGGCGTTGCAATAGTGCTAGCGTAGTGTTATGGATACCAACGGCCCGGCGTTCCAATATTAAAATCAAAGTATCACTTGTTATAATGGTGAAAGAACTTTTAACGTCAGGGATCTCCACATACATAGTTATTTGAGGTGTGTAAGATTTGTCTTTTGTCTTTTCGCTCTCTTACCGCGTGGAGAACTGCGCTGCGGTCTTTACCTTCTCGTTATAAGACGTGAAACGTATCTCACAGTGGAACTATAAAAGCTTTCACGATGATGAGGATATTCATTTGTATATTTCGTTTACAGCGTGTGAAAAGGCAGACAGCAGAAGTCACTCGGACTGGCAAAACATTGATATATATACTTAAATTTTTTAGACCCAGCGGCCACAAACACGAGGTAAGTTGTCTGGATGATACTTATATCTACTACATTTCAAAACAAATGTGCTATCTTCATTAATAAGTCCAGGGCTCTCTGTACTTTGATAAAAACACCTACATATGACGATTGAGCGGACTTTCTACAAAGGGCGCTTTAGCATTTTAGTAGATTTAAAAAAAGGTAAATTTATTTCGAGTTTGTCTAGCGATTTAATCTTTTATATAGAGAAATGAAATAATACGTGATAAAACTAATGCGCAAACTGAAAAAAACACACATGCTCAGTCTCTCTCATTATGTAAATGTATTCAAACCGTTGACAAAAAACTATGTCAATTAGATACCTGTCCTACATAACGAAATGAATAGAAATGTGTAAGAGATTAGATCACAATCAGCTTATGCGGGGAGGCTGCATACGTAAAAAACATTGTCGTGATTGCGCACGTGTAATAAAGCTATCATCTTTACTTGTATTTTACCAATTTAGGTTTTAAGTTCAATTTTAGTAAATCTACTTTTAAGCCTCACTTAGGTCAAATTTACGAACGTAAATGATAGATCTTCGAACGCAATTCATACGTCCGATTCTCATACCACACCTATCTTCCCCTATTTTTTCCATTCTCATATTCCCTATTCTCATTTACTATCAGGTTTAAATTTCCTCTTTTGTACCCGCGACGGAAAGGAGACTGTATATGCGTTTGGGGTGAGAGGCTGATTGTGCAAACGGATGTTACCATTTTTCTCCAAAACCACTGGTCTGATTTTAATACGGTTTTTAGTGATAGGTTTTGATTTTATTTGGTGCATGTTTTTAGATAGATGTTACGGTAACAACTCACCAGGGGGCGGTGCAGTAAACATTTGTTTGTACAATTTGTAATGGCGGCAATTTGTAATGTAATGCTGTTATTTTACGAAATTTTTTTCATTTTAGGTACAAAAGTAACAATAGCTTATGATGTTGCTTTCAGTTAGGGTACAGATTATATTGCCCATGATGTTTTATATGTCCCAAGAAAGATTGTAATTATATTAATAGCAGTAAATAGTTTAATATCCTGCCTATGGTGTTACATAGCGGTATACTAACTGAACGTACCTGGTGAAACGTGGAGGTGTATGACACTCCTCTATCTACCACTTCAGGGATTACAGGCTTGATGTTACGTATTACTTGTTATAAACCATATAAAGGAACCCCTTTATAGGTTTATAACACCACATATAAGGGTAACCACCCCTGAGGCACGAGTAGATTGGAAGCGATTTGTAAATTCAATAAATGCTGGGCGCGGTCGAGTTTTGCGCAGGTTCCCGCTAGTAATTTAGTTTAATTATTCACGGGTGGTAGTGTCTTACATTCCTCTGCCTATCTCTTCGGGGATTACAGGCGTGATTTTACGTGTTTAACGTGTTAGATGTTTTTGTAATACAGACGTTACAGTCGGCACAGCACGTTAACAGTCAGCTCTAGATCATGTCGTCACATTCGTTAAAATCTCTTCTCGGGTTCTATGGATAGCTAAGCATTATTGAACTGCCGGGTTTCCTAGCATGTCCCCGTGAATTCGAACTGGTGCAAGTGGTGCAGCGCGCTCCAGGCTTTCCACAACTGTTCCGTGTTCAGTATGATTAATCGGTTGCTGTTATTTGATGTTATTTTGAACATCACACCAATATCCTGGCACAATAGCACAAAAACATACTATCTATACGTTACGTCACTAGACAGAAAAAACTTCACAAAAAGAATTAAAACATCGAGAATATAACTAGGTACATTTCGCTGATTAATAGGCATTCGAAAGATTAAGATATTCGTTCACATTTACAACTTCACACTAAAAGGGTATGTAGCCCTTAGCCCAGAGCCGGATTAACCCTGTATGGGCCTGTAGGCAATACAATTTTCGGGCCCTTTTTCTTTACCTACTTTGACTGACTAAATTATATGATGTATTTTTTTGCCTTCTACCTACATTACTGAATAGAATTCCCGAAAACTTCGCAAAAATCACATATTGTAATTAACGTATTTCGAAAGCTTCGGTATTATTACGCTACAAATTATTATCACGCTACGGAAGCTTA
>DWDU01001276.1:0-15105 GCA_018245575.1 Jemadia suekentonmiller
AAGTCTGCCAACCCGCACTTGGCCAGCGTGGCAGACTATGGCCTGAATCTCTCATTCTGAGAGGCGAAGGAAAAAAGGGGTCCGGGATACATTCTGAAGATGTGTTCGAGTCTTGTATGCATCTTCCGCGAGTATGCATCTTCCGCGCATCTAGAGAGTTTCAGTCTCGTCGCGTATTAAAAGTGTAATATTTATATAGTACAAACTAAATTCACGTAACAATCATGCCTGAGAAAGATGTATGGAACTCCATTTTAAAATAATTGATACTAAAAGTATCCGTTAGTCCTGTTTTGCATAATTAATTCATAATAAAGATATATCGTAATTATGCATATTGTAGACAAGCATTGGATGAAAGTTAAACACTATTTAAGTACTAGGTGAACGCTAAAACGTTGGCGGTTCTTTAAAACTTGCAGATATCAGTATAAATATCGTTATTTGTAAAACCTGTCTATTTCTATTAGTACATCATCATGATCGTCACTAGATCTGCTTTTATTATTCCACCGCCCGCCCTGGCTCTCTCCAAAGTCGTATATTGTGAAAATCTAGTTATGTTCCATTAAGACAAATAGATATACACAGTAAGCAAATTTTTATTTATTGTTTCTAATTCGCAGTTGCATTTTAAGCACTTCAAAGTATCAGCCTGAACATATTTGGATTTAGTCCGCACAGGTAGCACTGAATTTTTGTACCCACATGAAGATACGTGACTTGGATGTACGTACTATTGTCTCGGCGAAACTGAAATAAAATGTATTTTTCTGTTGATACAATTCAGTGAGTGGCAACCCTAAAATCGCTTCCTTGCTTAACTTAGCGTCATGCAGTTTTAAGGAATGCTTGCGTATTTTCCACACTTTCAAGAGTACTTCGCAAAGAAGTATTACTTAGTACATAATTACCACATTATAAGCTCTTATTAGAATTCTCTTTACTTGTTCATTGAAACGCTTCACTAGGTAAACATTCATGTAGAATATTTTCTAAGTATTTTCCATTAATTAGGTGTGACGCATGCTCAGCAATGGGGTGTTGCAGTACGTTGCAATTTTAAGGTAAAATGGCGTCGAATGAAAAAATCATACGCTTTGGGCAAAATTCAATTTCATTCATGCAAAATAAAACAACCTTTTTATACACCTCGTAAGGGATCTGGCATCAATTATATAATAACAAAAATATCTCCTGTAACTTCAGACAAATGTCCAATATTGGTTTTTAATAACTTTACAGTTATATTACTGCCTCGTTGGTCGAGTTAGTTGTTAGCGCGACTGCCGATCAAGAGGTTCGGAATTCGATTCCCGGATCGGGCACTATAGAATTTTTCCACATTAGATTTTCTAATAGTGGCTGGGAGTCTGGATTGGTGCCCGGTGCATGGCAATAGGCACACCATCTATTCCAAAGTGGGACGTAAATGTAACTGTTGAAACGTGGGAGTGTACTACACTCCTCTGCATAACTCTTCGGGGATTATAGGCGTGATATTACGTACGTATATTAAATAAGAGCTGTAAGACTTTCACATTTGCCGAATAAAACGTGTGATTGATACAATACATACTGAAAACAATATTTTTATTTTTCGACAGTCGCGAGCAATTCATGTTGATATTGCGAACGAGCAACACATACGGAATATATCGGTGCACTGTTTGCTCCTATCGGACATGCAACGGATATTTGATTGCTTTGTGCGACATAGTCGACGACTCTGTTAATCTACTGCGAAGTAAATATTCTTAAAACATACAGGTAGCATAATTCTTGTTCCCTGTGTATAAAAAGTTCCTTTCAATTAATGTTTGCATCGATCGTGGTACAGTCGAGTGATGTTTGTCATTGCTCGTCTCAACGCGCTGTAATATTTCTACTTTTAATCGATGTTTTTTTAATTTTGTTCTACTTCTATCTAAAGATAATATATGACAGTATTTAAAACTAATTGGAGTTAATGTACAACTTATAATCTTGGAGTTTTTGAATAATTTGCACAAAACATCGGCTGGATTGTTTGTCGTGATATTTAATACATATATTTAGGAGCATCCGTATCGATCTGTATCTACGTACCTCTTTTGGGGATTACAGCCGTGATGTTATGTGTTTTTGTTACGTATCAATCTGAGTAAATTAAAGTTTCTATTGCGCATGTAGTATAGCATATTGTTATTTTTCCATTTCTAGGTAAATGTTATACATTTTTAAAACTTCTGTAATGTGCCTTCATCATTCCTACAAAAGTATAATATCAAAGAGTTACAGTGGTTTTTGTATTTTAATATGCGCAGTCCGAAATTATGTAGTAATCAGCTCTTTTACTTCGCACATATGAAATATGCGACAACCCGTACATTCTCTGATTAAACGCTATCTTCGTGATATTAACACAAAGCTTTACAAAACACTAAAACGCTGCGTTCTGCTCGCAAAAGCTTTGTTTCTACTGAGCCGACCTACATGCGATATATCATATTTTATTAATAGTGAAACTGGAAGTGTACGTGCGAATGAATTTGGAAACTTAATATTTTCTAAGAAGGCGCTACGCAGGCGAAAGAGACGGCGCGAAGACGGGCTCTGTCGGCAAGCTTCGTTTCATGAGTTTCAGGCAGTGTGGCGGGCGATCGCGGTCGCCGCGCGCGTGTCCTGTCGTCTCTAACAATACGCAATCAACAATACCGTTACAACTGTGTTTACTGTGTGTACGTGTTTCGTGTTTGACATAAACGTCACCTGTTTCTAAGCTTAATCAAACAAAACTAGTTTTAATCTTTTAGTAAAGTTGATAAACTGTAATTGTAACGTAATCGATATAAATGTAACTAGTTTCTAAGTTTTCAATAAGAGTTTAAGTAAGGTTTGTAATAAATTTGTGGCAACTTTGGTGTTAATAATTCGTGTAACTGTGTGTAGTGAGAAAGTTCCGTTTCTACGTTGTCTTGTTCGTTGTTAAGGGTGAGTATTCTTTATCATACTTTAGCGAGGTTGTTGTATAACTTTTTTTTTGCGAATAACAGGTGTAATGTAATCGTACATGTAATAACGACTATTTTTATTCCTGCAGCTTCCTTGAAATATATTATGATAGAGTTTGGATAGTTTACATATTGGACTTTAAATTGTATGTTTTCATAAGTTTTTAATAACTACTTAGGCCGCCGATAATGCGATGTACAATTGTACATGCAGAAATATACAGCACGATAAAATTATAAAATCTGTCTAGGTATATGTGAAAAAATTAAGTGTCAAATATTGAACAATAACGTTACAGAAATATCAATATATTGCAAATGATAAAAATACATGTATTCTAGAGTTTTCCGCTCAGTTTTTACTTTTTAGTGGATCACAAAATTTGATGATCTTTATGATGACGATGTCTAATCTTTAAGACATTCATAACGCCTTGCACGCCAGTATTGAACGCACATAAATTAAAGCGTCACATCACGCTTTTAATCCTCGAAGAAGTAAGCAGAGGAGTGCACAAGAGCTTTATATTTCTCTACTACGTTTACATCCCGCCATGGAATGGGTGGTGAGCCTATTGCCATACAACGAGGTACGAACCCAGACTCTAATTACGAGTAAATCGAATTAAGAAAAATGCAATAGTACGTGACCTAGAATTGCACCCAAGAACATCTCGATCAGCACACGAGGCAGTCACATCACATTCGTAATTTATTTTAAAAAGAATCGTAATTTATAAGTATTTGTAGAACACTTATAAAACAAATAATAAGTCAAATAAAGGTTAGAAGTTCGTGTAGTTGTAAAATTTTATAGTTCACATCGCAGGGTTGGATCGGTCGCGTGATTTTATTGCATCCCAAATATGACCCTTACGACACAAAACGTGTAGCGAGCCAAAGCGGAAAAGCAATAAAGACCCAGCTTTAGCTTGGCGCAACAAAAATATACCTACGGATGCCTACGTTTACGTTACGTTACCTTGGGGGGAACGTAACTACGTGTGCCAATGTGTTATCCGTATAATATCGTAAAATTATAAAAAAATTACCTTCCTTTCCTGACCTTTTCGTGGGCTGAAATTTTATCAATATTTTGTTAGCTCCAGCCTCATGTTGTATTAGTTAGCCGTTGTTTCACATTGTATTTTTATTCATTGGGACAGTGTTTCGGTAATCTCTTTTCTAAAGATGCTGATAAACTTCAGAACTGATAAACTTTCCGACTGTGTATCAACTCGCAGCGTTAAAGTTATTGGTGGACAAATATTCATTTAATTATCCGCTCCAATTGTGAAATAACAATCAAAGATTTATTTATCATTATTCAACATGACATGTAGGTTATATAACGTTCAATCATCACTTCTGATCGTACATATCGATAACCAATATTAAATAAAACTGGTCCTTGATATGAGACATATGCAGTGTTTTGTAGTGTAATGGACATTTTTAATATTATAATTTAATTTATTTTTAATGCATTGATTAATTTATTTTACGAAGTTAATTTAATATGAATATGTTGTAACGTATGTTACGCATATATTATAATTTATTAATTGCGTGGGGTCAAAAAGTTTCATAGAAGAGCGTGAATGTTGGCTTTGATCAGATGAAAGAAGTTTGTTATGATTGTAATCTGTAGAGATCTTTGGCTTCTGTCTTCGTGGGAACTAGGTGAAAAACATTCCAGTATATGAGTACGTATCGTATGTATGTGCATTTTCTTGAATTTTGAAATGATACGTCAACTTCACTTACAAATATTTTTATTTGATCAGTTAATTTTTTTATATAATTATGATAAGTCGGCGTCTGGCAGCGATCCCGTCTGACGGGGTACAAAGATGTTTTCAAAGATGGAGCGCGCATGCCTAGGAAAACCTATTAACCCTTGCATTGAAGACGCCTATGTTAAATATTGCCGGAAACAAGACGCTGGCGCAGTGATCCACTCATTAGCCGTCTGAATCAGAAATGTCAAATTAAATCGTTTCTTTCTGCCGATGTAATGGGTCTGGAATATGATTTCACCGAAATATGGTAGACTAGTTTTATTGTAGTTACGTAAAACATTTATCATCATCGTCAACAGCCTGTTGCAGTCCACTGCTGGACATGAGGCGTCCCCCGAGAGTTTGTAACCATAGTCTGGGCTTCTGGGCATAAGGTTGGTGATCGCAGAACATAACTTCTCGTACCGCTTACGCTGCTACTGTCAGGCAGCCAGGTCATTTAGCTGTGCCTAGATAGACTGCACCATATTGCGATCTGCCAGCGTCGGATTTGGTTGCTTCTAACGACAACTTGTATACCAGCACGTTATCGAGAAATGTTTTCTTACTTTGCTCCGCCACGGATGTCATTAAGTTATATAAAAGTGTCTCAGTTGAAATACTTCGATATAAATTAATATGTCGTATTTATATACAAAAATAATAATGATTCCATTTTAGACGTCCAATCTGCGTCGTAGTTTTGAGTTAATCGAATGGTTTTAATGATATGGCTGAAGCTCATTTTACCAGTAACTGGATGTATAGACAATTTCAATACGAACATTTGAATTCGATTTGCTTTTTGAATGTATTTGCTCCAACAAATAATTATCAATAATTTTAAAACTATATTAAGGGTTGCAATGTATCGTGAAGGGTAGCAGGGTCGAAGTCTTTTGACAACTACGGTTATATAATGACGGGAAATCGGGAACACGCGAATTAATCTCGCAACGAGTCTTTCCGAACACGATTATTTATAATAACGAACTTATCTATAAACGTTCGTACTCGGATGTATTATGTGTATTGATAGTTTAGAGCTCCATAAAATATATTATAAATACACTAGGTATTTTTATTTATCTTCTATAATTTTAAAGGACAGTAAGCGATGCGTTAGCCCTTCAACCGAGTTAGGTAGGTCACTTGGAATGTTCGATAAATCATACCTGTACATAATTTAAATCTTCTTAGCCTTTTAATTAAGAAAAGGATTAGTCTATTCAACAATCTCAGTCTACGTTATGTCCGTTAAATGAATCGCTCCGTTCATTTGAACGTAATATCGTTTTGCGATTTATTTGACAATTTCGAGTTAAAAAAACATTGCCTTAATTTAATCTCCAAAACCGGCGGGTGTTTATGAAGAGGGCGATGAATGTAGAAGAAGCACTCTAGGTCTGTAAGTATATTGATATTTAGCACTAGGCCTGCTCTGCCTACCCCGTGAGGCAGTTGAAGCGATGATGCCATTATAATTGTATTGTTACGCATCAATTAGTTCCTTGTAATTTAATATAATTATTTTTTTCGGGAGCCATTGGCTGAATTGGAGTTGGATTTAGTTCGACATGTTAATTTCAAAAGACAAAGTACCTTCAATTTTTAGACTCAGTTTGATGTAATTACAAACTACAATTGCTAATTTTATTTTCCAACTTTTTAGTTTAGAAAATTGTCAAGTATATTCTCATATATTTAAAGGTTGGTCTTTCAATTTGTTAGCAATATCCGAACAGTCAATAACCGTCTAAATCGTTAAAGCTTAATCTGGATGTCGAAAGTTTATATTTCAATAAGACTAAGAAAGATTTTTAAATTACCTACTTTTATATTGTAACTGACTTATCAATTTAGATCTAATATATATTAAGAGAGTGACGAATGTAGACGAAACCCGTTATGGATAGACCACCTAACGATAAACTTATTTGGCACTCGGTTGACTCTGCCTACCCCAGGAGGGACCTACTGTGAAGATGATATATAATATAAATAATAATTAATGTTATTAACTTATTTAGTGTATATTGATGGGGATTTTTGGTATTTTTACAGTGCATCTTATTGACTGCCTCAATGATCGTATTGGTTGCAAGCGGGACTGCTGATCGAGAAGTCTTGGGTTCAAACCCTCGGTGGGGCACTATTGGATTTTGACTGAAATTATACTTTCTAGTAGTGGCTCGGATGCTGGATATGCTCGGTGTATAGCAATCGACTCACCAGCTTGTCTGTAAGTATGTCCAAGGACGTAAACTTAACTTGAGAAACGTGGGAGTGTATTGGCGGAGGAGCTGCCTACTTCAGGGATTATAGGCGTTATGTTACGTTTTTCATAATGCCGTAATTAATCGTTTGCTGGTTCTCTATCGATCTTCAGATGGAGTAAGTAGATTATGTTCATATAAAACTTAAAAAAAGCAAAGTCTGTGCCCCGATATCAATGTGGATCGCACGTTACAACGCAAGTGGCATATTGTGAGTATTTGAACGGGTGTTTGCTGCTGGAAAACTTTTACGACAGTTCCCGTGCTTCGTGCTTTCAAGCTCTGATTCTGATTGTAAGTTTTCCATGACAGCCGTTAAGTTTTATCTTCCGGTAATATCTTATCTTATATAATATCTTTATTAAAGTTCCGGTTTAGATTTGTGGTGGGAAGACACTGGTGTCTAGCAAAGAGCAGCTATTACAGCCAAAAACTAGATTTTGATAAAAATAAACCAGAAAAAAAACGCACAATATTTAAACATAGTAATATTTGTTTATTATTTAGTGGTACAAAGGAAAATTCTCCTCTAAGCTAGATATCACGAGTACCAAGGGCGCTTAGCACAGACTGCGTTACGTCTTTAGTTCACGGTTAAGCGTTACAAACTCACAGCGAAAACAAACGAGTTTGTACATAGATTTTGACATGTTTCACGACTAAACTCAAGTCCCTAACACAATAAACTGCCAGCATTATTATAATATATAGAGTATAAATAGCTACTATGCCATAGAGTATAGAGTATGATAATAATTAAATAGAGTGCGTGTACATCCATTGTTGTCGTATATCGGGGACTGTGCGATTTATTTAGCGCGCAACTTTATGTATTGTGCTTTTGTGAAGTCCTAATGGAAATGGTCTGTATCGCATCGTTCGTAACACGGGTCTCGGGTCCGTTCTAATATAATTTATCAGCTCTAAAACATGCGGTTTAAATATTTAGCATTGTGGCAATGTTGTTGCTGAATTTTGTCATTATAAATGGATGTGTGTGTCAATTGAAATAGTTTGGAGATATGTACGTAATAGGACATATATTTCACGTGACTGGTATTCGGCTAGGTAGCAATGGGTTCTGAAGCAGAGTAATTATTGAGTTTGATTAGAATTAATAATACCAAATTGCAATTTGAATGTCTCAACCATAGTCGTTAAATTGTCCTATTTATAGATTAATTTAATCATCGGTTCTTGGACACGCGTCAATGTTTTTTGGGTTAACTATAGTCTCGCGCTTGGCTGCTATCTCAGCTGATGGAATGCGAGATACACCCTACGACAGTAGTACGCTTGCCTAGGATGCGTTTGTTCGCTGTTCTCTTGAATATTTCTATAATACGATTCGGAAAAAATAGACGCCTTAATTAAAATCATATTATGAACATCCATCTGGCTTCCTCGCACTTAAATCTAGTCATTGTATTACTGAAAGTTAATCATAGGTTTACTGATTATGTAATATGTGAGCTATTTTAAATATGCGTGGTGACTGCCTCGTTGGTCGAGTTGGTTGCAGGCGCGACTGCCAATCGGGAGTCCCTGGGTTCAAATCTCGAGTCGGCCATTGTTGGATTTTTTTAATTTAGGTTTTTTAATAATGGCTCGAAATCTGGAAATGTTCGCAATGTATGATAGTAGGCTCACCACCTATTCCATATTGGGACATAAACGTAACTGGTAAAACGTCGTGTACTAATCTCCTCTACTAATCGGGGATCTTCGGGGATTACAGGCCTGATGTTACAATGTAACGTTTTTATTTTAA
Source organism: Jemadia suekentonmiller (assembly GCA_018245575.1). NCBI lineage: Eukaryota > Metazoa > Arthropoda > Insecta > Lepidoptera > Hesperiidae > Jemadia > Jemadia suekentonmiller. The sequence continues at coordinate 8,822 of DWDU01001276.1, forward strand.
ATCTGTAGATAAACATGTATTCTGTAATGAAGAGTCAGTTTATGGCAACACCGTCACGCTGGGAAAATATGTAAATGTAATGAATTTCATTTTACGCCTTTTTTATGACACGAGTGTTATACAAAAATTATGTGGCATACAACTTTTACACCAGTAACCGTGGCCGTGAAAATGTTCACTGGTAAATGGGACATGGTTGTTATGTATGAACATTTTCATAGGAAATTTTTGTATACCTCGTTTAGGCTCACTTTTAGTTATACTAAAACCGCAACTAGCATAATAATAACTCTTTAAAACTATCAGGACTTGTACATTTGTACTGATTGTATGCTGACGTCTGTTTTGTGTGTGTGTGTGTGTGTGTGTGTGTGTGTGTGTGTGTGTGTGCGCGGGAGGGGGGAGGCGAACATTGTTGGAATGTATACACGGTGGTACAATATATTTGCAGATTGGGCATGCATATAAGCGAACAAGCAAGCTTATTCGGGATTGCATAGTTCAATCGCTTCACACGTCACCTTTTCGGAACTACTTGATAGTTTAACTAAAGACTGATATCCATTACAATGTTTCATACAAACAATTGATAAAGCTTTCAGTGCAGATTGTTAATGGAATGCGTATCGTTCGTGATTAATTAAAATTGACGCATAATAATTTACTAAAGATTCCCAGCGTGAGGATTTTGGGCATAACCCCTCAGGGCAGGCCTATGTCCAGCTGTGGACTGCAATAGGTTGATGATGATGATGATTTTCTAAAGTCGCTGCTTTATACAGAGTATTGCGTACAATCCGACGGTCGTCTATACCGCTCACCAATAGATCATTGCCCAGCGTTCTTTTATTTAGTCCAATGAACGCAGCGTTCTCCTATAATTTTACGTATGCAGAAAAATATGGTAGCAAAATGGAAATTCTCTGCATACTCCTCTCTACACTATACACACGTTATCTAACGAGAACTTGGTTTATTTTTCAATTGCACGTACAATGGATCGAAGCTTTTGTATATTTTTGAAATTAACACAAGTAGGGTTCGGTCTGTGTCGATTTATTAAACTAGAAATAGGACAAGAAAATATCCGAGTATGGCCTAATTTTAACTATGCATTGAAGCTTGCATATATATATTGTATTAGTTTAGATTTTCTTGTTGGATCTTTTAGTTTTTCCTATTTTCGAATCTGGATAATATAAAATGTTTAATTTTACACAAATTCGTATCTCGTATCCCAAATGTATCATTAATATAAAAACTTCAGCTTTAATTGGATATGTTGTTTGACACACGGTTTGAAGATATCTAACGATAAAAACCAACATTGAATTATTGACGTCCTCAGAAGAACGGAGACACTTTTAATAGAATGTCTGTAGCAGTCATCTTTACTGGGAACATACTGCGCTTCATGCTGTGAAATATGCGATGCGATACATATGAAAATCTAGGTAACATATTTTATAAGATGCAAGAACCGATAATACTTTGGATAAATATCTTTTGTAGCCCATGGCTTGACGAACAATGTAATACGATCTGTGATGTGTGTGTACACTGCAGCCAGGAGTTGCATGCGGAAAATCGAAGACAGGTGGAAGACCGGAATCGTGCTCATTATTGCAGGCCTGAGTCCAGCAGTAGACTGATTCAGGATTATGTAGATGAAGATGATAATTTATTATTTAATTAACTATCCAGAAATTCCCAATCTATATTATCTGTACTTAGTAATTAATAACATAATTTTAATGATTTTTATATATTGACAGATGGTCTGTGGCGGACACCAAACGCATGGCGAAACCTGGCTGTGTGCTACATTCCTCTGCATACTTCTTGGGAGATTACAAGCGTGACGTTACATTTTCTCAAGTTTTAATGATTTTATATTACAAATATATCTTCACTTTTTCCAAACTTGCTTACTTTGGTGAGAGTTTAAATACAGAGTACAAAAGTTTTTAAATTTTCACGTGAACGTATCGGATGTCGGAGTATTGGATTTGTGCTTGCTTAATTACTCAATTCCAAGGGTTGAATAAATAACAACGCTTATCTTGTTTCTTGCCTAATTAAACAGTGCCACTTCGTAACGTTATCTCTGTGAATGTATCGGATATCAAACTTTAATTTAAGTTACATTCAACGTAACTAAGTGGTGTATTAGTCACTCGCCTCGGCTCTGGCCTATCGGTGCTGTTTATTATTTACGTTTAACATATACATATTTCAGTTAAGCAGATAATTGGTAAAATTGTATTAAATAGCAGGTTTTGTAAATTTCCTACAATGATTGGTTTTGATACGAGATTACATTTTTATTTCATAATTTTAACGTAATTTTGTATTCATACGTCTTAAAATATACACATGTTAAAAAAGGTTGCAATCACTTCAAATTGTTGGAATATTTTTTTAAATACGAGTGGGATGTTCTTAAACGAGTTGTTTTTAATCGTCAACCAACACCACAGACGCTGCCTGAGATCTGGGAAGCTGCCATTCAAGAATGGGATAGAGTACCCCAAGAGCTGCTCGATAACTTAATACAACGCATGCCCAGAAGGATTTCCGCATGCGTTAGAGCAAGAGGAGTTATCTTATATTAAGTTTTTAAATAAGTGCATATCAAAACAAATAAATATATTTATTTTGCTTATACATACCTATATTCATTAATACCTTTTCGACGCGGTCTGATTAACTTATTGTTATATAAAAAAAAACAAAAGAAATGGATTCCTCTTTTGATTTCACATTGTCTTCTTAAATGTGGATCAAGTTCTAAAGAGTTTATTATGATGAAACTACAATCTACATATTGTACCTATAAAAAAAATTTACAAGTTTTCAACGTGATCGCCAATTTTTTTGATGTGTATAAAATATGTCAAATGTTACGATATGCTGTAAATATTATTTTAAATAACACATATTAATTAATTACTATTATTACTATTACTATATTACTATACTATATTCTTATTTAGCGGAATTCGTTAATGATTTCTTGAGCTCGTAATGCTACCGACTGAGTAAAATGAAAGCGAGTTGTTAATACAGTAGTTCTTGGTAACAAGAATGGCCATATTTACTCTCGGTTATAAACTAATCAACTACTATCACTCTAATAAAAAGTATAAATTAAGACGACGAATTGGATTAATATGTATGATGTATTTTAAATGATTATATTGTAACTGTTATTTCTTAACTGCTTTACAATTGAATCTTAATCTATCCAATTAAATAAACTCTATTAAATGTAGAGACAAAATATAATTTAATCATTTAGATAGACCATGGGAAGTCTCCGCATTTGGCCAGCGTGGCAGACTATGGCCTTAACCCTCTTATTCTAAGAGGAGACCCATATTTCAACAGAAGAACGATAAAAGGGTCGGAAAAAAAGATAGACCATTACAGTATATACTAAATAAATATAGTTTGATTAAGTTCTTATTTAATGATAAGAGATTTGTATTCTATATAGCTTGTGGATTCAGAATAAGGTTGTTCATATTTATTTTAAGCATTTCCTAGTTGGAGATATCTGGGAAACATATAAATACTTATGTTTTTTTGATATAGCCCGACTGTACCCTGTCAACGTTCTATCACAGACTTCGATCGCAATATGTCAAAATAATTTATCATCGTTTAAAGTTATAATTAATAGTTATAGTTAAAGCCCTGCTACCTTTAAGATAAAATTATTAAGATTTTGCTTCATCAAAGAATATGAATTCTCCAAATTTAGCATAATTCTTCACAATTAACCTTCATTAGTCTTTCATGTATTACATTTATAAAAATATGCTCTATTTATTTACTTAACGCGTTCTATTTGCTGAATTTAGTTATATTTGTTGCCATAGTCGTACATATTTTAATTAAATTTTTGTCAACAAAAGTATTTTGGTAATTTTCGATGACTATTTCTTGTATATCATTTATTAGTTTATATAATTTCATTTAACATCACTTTCAACATCAACCCAAAACACTAGAAACTCGAAAATGGAGTACTCTTCATTTTAATCGGTTTAAAAAACAAACTTGTGATCAGTGGCGGATGGAGGCTCCACGAGCGATAACTGTCTAATTAAATATGAACATACACTGTCCGGCGAGCAGCTATCGACTTAGCGAAGAAGAAGTGGCAAATAGGTTAACGAAACGTTACGAAGGTACTTAAAACATAATTGAACCGTATACTTTAATACGGATGTTTTCGGTATAGTTCTAGCAGTTTTGAATCGCCGTCCACCTTCAAGAGTTTCCACGTATCGCAACGAGGTCGCAGTTGAGTCTGTGTATAGATACTCAGAAAATTATCAAATGTAAGGTACCTTACCTAATGGACATTGCATACCATTTACCAAGTTACTTTTTGAACTTCCGTAGAAAGTTTTCGAGCTATTTACAAAATTGTCGCTGCCACGTCATCGCCTAATTTCTTTAATGCTTTTCGGACCCGCAGGGCCGATTCGCCTCAGCGGGCACGAATTGTGTTCAGAATGAACCTAATCCTTTTCATTGACTATTCCGAAAACGTAATATGACTTATGTATTTTGAGAAAATATACTTGAACGGGAAGAAATTTGGGTTCATTGTTGTTTTGTCAAATCTATTTTTTTACAGATATATATGAACGAAAATTTTGTATACTCATAGGAATAATTGCAAGACTAGAAATTTTCATTTTTGCGTCTTCTCTCTCCACCAGCACGTGGTCACGTGTGGATTATAAACTAATTTACTGTGAGAATAAGCGGAGTAGGCCGTCGCTCAGCTAAAACATAATACTGATATTGATATATTATAATCAAAATTCTGTGATAATAATTCAAAACAGCAACTAAATTGAAGAAACTTCCAGCCACACCGCGCACATACATCACAAGCAACAAACAGACTGCGGTCACCGCAAGTCTCAGATTGTAAATTCGCGCGTACATATTTTACGTCAAGATATGTCATGTTCCGTTACACTTGGTTGGCAATTAGACATATTACATTGAGGTCGGCTTGCGGTCAAACTTACTTGTCAGTTTAGTTATATACAACGTTTAGTCACTGCTATGTTATGTAACAAAACATTACGAGTATTCAACGCGTTTGTGCAGTTAGTCTCGCCCTCTTATTGCGTACATTTCTTTATTGCGTTTTTCGACTTTTTTTACAATGAAACATAACCGCTGCCGCTTATAAAATTTGCGACAAATCCCGAGCAGGAATGTAAGAATAAGACTGTAAAGCTAAGTTCACTCAGTGAAATTTTTTAATAATATAACATTTACCTACATACATAATTTTTTATATGTGGGAATGCTCTACACTCTTCTGCCTACCTCTTCGGGGATAATAGGCGTGAAGTTACTTTTTTTATTTTACGTTTTACTACTATTAGTGTCAAATTCATGATAACTCCTACTGCAGGAATAGCCTGATGAGAATAGTTTTTATATATGCTGTCTATTCCAAATTGGGTACGAACATGTTACTAAGTTACAGCTAAATACTAAGGCAAGAGCGATGGTCAAATATTTTAAGTACTCGGGAGATAGCCGATAATGTTTAACTGTCTGTACCATGACATGCCACTCGGCGAGCAGAAAACTTCGCCCACAGGGTACATGCCAGTGTTCAATCGTCTGGTATGCTCGTTCTTTTCTCTTACAAACCTGTTAACTGTGAAATGAGCTTCCCTCCAAGGTATTTTCAGGCGCTCCGACATGAAGTTTATTAAAATACAAAGTTGAAAAATATCTTTAAGGCACTGCATTGGTATTCAATGTTGTTATAGACGTTGGTAGCTAGTCGAGGGTGGCTTGCTGAAACGAATTTTTGCAATTTAATTTAAAAATAAATTGAGGGCGTTTCGTAATTTCGATCATACTTATTTTGAATATCTTGTAACTGTCATGTATTCGAAAAGTTTAAGATTTGAAAAAGGCGAAATATCTTCTGTTTGAACATCCTATCACACTTCACTTTTACATAGTATATATAATGATATATACGATAATATATCCTGCGATAAAGTTGTCCGCGATCTGTTTCACATAGAAAGTTTACCGCTTTCTGTACACTTCTTCATTTTTTATTCAATTGTTTCACGAGTTGAATTTTGAATATGTACACTATTTCAATATCAAAAATCAAAGAAGGCCTTTCAATAAACGAGGCATGTAAACGTAAAAACAGTTGCAAGCGCTTCATATAATTTAAGGGTGTGTGTAATTGGGACAGTGTCCCAGTTTCAATCTATATG